>VBVQ01000143.1:0-85596 GCA_011636635.1 Tetramorium simillimum | reverse complement strand
ATATATATAGTATATATATATATATATATATATATATATATATATATATATATACATTACTCGTATTACACTATGCAGGCGCTGCTTATCTCGACTTATCTGCTACATTATTGACACAAAACGTGGATGAAAGTAAGATTGCCAAAGTTTTACCCTGCCCACCGCCACCATTATCGTATCCGGATGCAAAATTAATCGAGCAGGCAGCAAATTTGTTAGTAAAAGCGAAGAAACCTTTAGTGATAGTTGGCAAAGGTAAACCCACAGATTCACAAAAATCATTTTATTACTTCAACCTCCTTTCTCTTTTCCTTTTTCAATTATTTTTTTTTATTATGTCTTTTGTATACAGGAGCTGCTTATGGTCGAGCCGAAGATCAAGTGAGAGAGCTTATCTATTCGACAGATATACCCTTTTTGCCAACTCCAATGGGAAAGGGCGTTGTACCGGATACGGACGAGCATTGCGTTTCTAGTGCCCGAACGTATGCCTTGCAACAATCTGACGTCATTTTGTTGTTAGGTGCGAGATTAAATTGGATGTTGCACTTTGGACGACCACCCAGATTTCAAGATAACGTCAAAGTCATACAGGTAAATCGGTGGTCTCTAATTTGATCCCTTAAGAATGTGTGAAAACTTTTTAAAATTTTAATACGGCGTTGACGAGACTTCATTTCTATGCAATCTCTTAAACTAAATATATTTTTTTACGAGATTGCGCGACAATGTTAAAAATATATTTTAATCTAAAAATTTTATTATATAAAAAATCAAGAAATTATTTAAATGTTTATTACTTTAAATGTTATTTTAAATATTTTGAAAACATGTAATTACTGCAAGCAGTATTTTTTATATTAATGTAAAATTCTATAGATCGATTTATATGCCGAAGAATTGCACAATTCCGTGCCGTCCGCCGTCGCTATACAATCCGACGTTGCACCCGCGACGGAATATCTAACAAATGCATTAAAAAATCGAAAATGGCGCGTCGACCGAAATCATCTGTGGTGGAAAGAACTCGCGACGAAAGCCGAGCAGAATAAGCAAGCAGTTCATGTGAGCTCTATTTTAATTACGAATCAAATAATTCTCTTTCTGTATGATTAATTTGTATAGTTTTTTTATACATTTACAGCGGATGTCATTGGATACCAGTGTGCCTCTGAATTATTATACCGTATTTAAGCATATTCAAGATATTATACCAAAGGGTGAGCACATATCATTTAGATACAGATTTCTATAGCGATTTTGTAGAATTTATATTTATTTTTCATCATACAAGATATCACGTTTATCATCATCAAAAGATATCACGTGTATTTTATATTAATAATTAATAATTAGAAAAAAGAATCCGTAATAAAAAATTCTTAACATATTGATTTGCAATATCAGTTTGAAAAATGGCATATGTTGAATATATGAATATTATATCTTTATAATAATACATATTTTTTCACACACGCAGACTGCATTATTTGTTCCGAGGGAGCTAATACGATGGACATCGGACGAACCATTCTGTTGAACAATCTGCCTCGCCACAGACTAGATGCCGGTACGTTCGGCACTATGGGTGTAGGACTTGGATTTGCGATCGCAGCTGCCCTTTATTGTAAAGACAACGCGCCAAAAAAGAAAGTGATTTGCGTGGAAGGAGACAGCGCTTTCGGATTCTCTGGCATGGAGATCGAAACTATGTTTCGGTAACGTAATATTGATGGAATTATTTTAAAAAGTCGTTATTTCCTGCGCGAAGAATGTAATCACACCGATTTTCTTTTCTCCGCAGTTATAAATTACCAATAATTATTATAATCGTCAATAACAACGGTATATATGGCGGTTTCGATGATGAAACCTTCAAACAAATACAAGGATCTGGAGATCCTACGCAAGTGTATGTATCTCTCTGCATAATTTCAATATAAAAAATGTATATAATTTTTAAATTAATTTAATTTAAATATTCTGATAATTATATTTTAATATTAAATATTTTTGATTTTATTAATTTTTCTCATATATTGACTGCTTCTATATCCAAATTTTTACGTTGATTATTAAAATTACATTTTCAGGACACCACCGTATTCTTTAACATCTAACATACATTATGAGAAACTAATGGACATGTTTGGCAAGAAAGGATATTTTTGCACTACTGTGGAAGATATTCAGCAGGCATTAAAATTATCTCTTAAGGTAAGATTGTTATTAAATTAGAGTTCTTTGAAATTTAAAAGAAAATGCATAATTATAAAATATTTCAGGTGATGGATAGTCCCAGTTTAATAAACATCATGATTGATCCACAAGCAGATCGAAAGAAGCAACAATTCAACTGGCTAACAGAATCAAAATTATAGATGCATGTGCCATAGGCAGTAAAACACTGTCCGGTAAAACATTATCATTTATAATTCCAATATTTCTTCAGATTATATTTTTTTACGGGTTCTTAATTAATAGTTTTATAAACTATTAATTATATATATTAATAGTCTATAAAACTATTAATTATATTTAAAATAATACTAATGTAAACTAGTATGTAGAATAGTAATAACGGTAGAATAATACTTTTAGACTGGTATTCCGAGTCTTTGTTCAAGACTGTCTTAAGTAATATCTTAAGATACTACGGCTCTGTCATTGGTTTAGAACATTTTATAGGTTACATATCTCGCGGTTCGGAGAACTTTTTAACTATTATGTGATAAAGTTGGTGATTTGTAAAAATGTACATGTATTATATCAAGGAAATAAAAGATATCGGGTATAAAAATATAAGGGGCAATATGTAAAGAATGCTTAAAAATTAAATATGTTTCAGGCATTTATTTGGTCCAACAAATTCTCTGTAACTATTGTGGATGTGATTGAATCCAGCAAATCTGGCTCTAACCTGTCATTGCGCTCATTTTCACTTATAATTTCCGCCACGTTCATTCCCATTTCTTGAACCTTCTTGGACAACGACTGATTTGCTGTGTTGACTACTGTGTGCAGATGTCCGTTTTCCTTCACGAGTTCGTTGATCATTTCCAGCTCTTTCTTTCTGAAAGTATAAAATTAATGTGACCCGATTGTCGTCGTTGGATCGTCCACCGTCACAAAGAGAACTGTAAAAATTTTACATTTTCAGACTAACGTCATTGATGGACCTTAATGTCCTCTCGATTTGTATGCCGATGTCAGTTTCCGAGTCGCTCTCAGATCTCATTGCTGTGTTTACACAGATTGTTTATACACTTATAATCAGGATTGCTAATCCGCTAGGTACTGAATACTGAAGGAGGCGGCCAACTTTACCGATTTTGCCGAAACTTAACAATATTATATATTGTACATATAATATAATATATTTTGATACGTAAAACAGATTCGTATTTTACGTATCAAATTATACAATATTAAGTTTCGGCAAACTCGGTGAGGTTGGCTGTCGCCTTTAGTATTACCATTCGCTAATCAGTCGTACTGCGAACCATTTATAAACCGTATATATTCATCAATATTTCGCTCTGGCGGCGTCGTGGAATTTCAAAAGTCAGAAACGCAGGAGGCCGCCATTTGTAAAATTGGTAGCAAGAAACGATCGAAGTCTTTCGATAATCGTAGCTGATTCTCGATATCTCGGTGCGATTGTAATATCGCAATCGTGGTACTGCGAGTTACGAGCAAGTGCGAGGCACTTGCGAAGGGAGGAAAACGTACTTTAGCATTTTTTTTTTAATGAGAATCGAGTACGCGATTCAGGAAGGATGGTAGTCGAAGAAAAGGTGGACCTCTCGAAAGAAAATCAGACGCAGAATGGAGCGACGAAGGAGCCGAGAACGTACTCCTTGGAGAGTATCCTTTTGTGAACGTGCCCTCGGGTCTCTGACAGAACTGTCAATGCCATATGTTCTTCCATAACCTCTCGCTATCACGTTATTGAAAGTTTATTAAACATTTGCTAGATTTATGAAATTAACGATGCGGCCAATTAATTTAGCATAAAATTTGTCAATTAAATATGTAGCATGAAAGTTGATCCTGTGACTCTTACGTTTGATTTATTGTAATTTCAATTGCCCTTATCTTTATTGCCCTTATCAATTCCTGACAAACGTCTAGTTCTGAAGATAATTAAGGAGGCGCAACAGCAACATGGGCTGAGACACGGCGATTACCAGCGGTATCGTGGCTACTGCTCGAGAAGACTCAGGAGATTGCGAAAGGTGTTGAAGGTGCCGCAGGGCGACAGGCGTCATTTCAAGAGGAGAGACGTCACCGCGACTATGGTAAGCGAGGACAAGTTCCTGCAAGTGCCCTTGATGATGGCCGAGCGCGCGTGGAGCTATGCGATGCAGCTGCGCCAGGAATCTAACACGGAGCCGAGGAAGAAGTTTCATCTGATCGCGCGGCTCAAAAAGGCAGCCGCGTATTCCTTACAATTGCAAGATTTAATAGAGGTACAGTATTCAAAGAGAACCTTTTTACAATACTTTGTTTCAAACTTGTCTATAAATTTCTCTATACTTCCTATGTTCTTTACTTTGTTTCGTTAATTAGTTCCATAACATTGTGAGAACTTCATACTAGCTTCATGTTTTGTTCCACCTAGAATATAAATTGCGACGCGCGTACGAAACTGGAGGCTCAGGCATACGTGGCCTGGATGAACGGTTCCCTGCAATTTGAATTGCAACTGTGGAAACAGGCCATGGAAAACTTGAAGAAGGCGCAGGTGGTATATGGTAATCTGGCGTCTGCGCTGCCGGAGCTGGAGCAGGTCGTGTACAAGGCGCGCGTCGAGGAATTGGCGCCCAGTCTGAGATACTGCGCTTACAACATTGGTGACACCAGCGCAATGGACGATCTTATGCAGATGCGCGGGCAATTGAGCGGCGAACTGATGGCTAGCCTGGACTCGCTGATAGCTCAGACGCGGGAGAAGCAAGCCAACATCGAAGAAGTGACATGGCGTGGAAAATCCTGCGGGACGGTGCCACCACGAGCGGCCGGTTTGATCATCGCGGACTCCAGATTGAATCAAGCGCTAGAGAGAGCCGCCAGCACGCAGGCGAAGATCGATCTGCTGGAGGCGCATCTGATAGACTGCAAGGACGCTCTATCGGCGGTGCGCGACCATTTCAAAAACGAGTTGAAGAACAAAGAAAATGACAAGTGGTCGCCGCAGCAACATCTGATCAATTATCTGCAGTATATCCGGTTATCTCGTACATTGGAACGCAATTTGACGTTGGTGAAGGCAGCAGAGGAATCAGAGAAAGCCAAGCCGCAGGATATAGTACGTCTGTACGAGGCAGCGTTGCACAATCTCGTGGAGATATCACAGGTGCAAGACGACGCGGAATTTTTGGAGGAGCAGGAGGCAAAGACGAAATGTTACAGAGCCTTCAGATGTTTCTACATGGCCCAGAGTCTCGCGAATCTGCATCGTTGGCGCGAGGCTATGGCCTTGTACCAGAGATCGTTGCAGCATGTTAAAGACGCGCTTAAATGCGACAAGATTCTTCCAGCCGAGCTGAAGGAAGCCTTGTGCACGTTGGAAGCCTCTGTGGAGGCCGCGCAGTATGCTGCTCATGCCCACAGCGTTCTGGAGGACGGTCAGGAAGAAGAGAGTGGAACCAGTAAACTTGCCAAGAGCAAGAAACCGCTATACGAACGTTTGCACGAGTACAGAGAGGATCCGGTGCTCCTCACGAAGCAACCGAATGTCTATAAACTGCCACCGCCGATGCGCAGCATTCCCTGCAAACCTCTATTCTTCGATTTGGCTTTCAACATGGTCGAGTTTCCTGATCTGTCGAATAAAATGGGCGATCAGGCTAAGAGGGGACAAGCTGGTCTCACCGGTTTCGTCAAGGGTCTCTGGGGTTGGGGAAACAAATAAATTTATATACATTAAAAATTTGATACGTAAATTTTAGATACATTGTACAGACAGTATTGTTATGACGCTGTATATTGTTTCTGTTGTCTCTACGGCAATTATATTGGTCCAAAAAGCATTTCATTTTAATATAAATTGAATTTGCATTATAATGTTAGAGGGAAAAAAATAAAATGGAATACTTAATAGATGCCTATTATAAATCAGGATTTCCTGTCTTTTGGACGATCCTCTTTTCCTCTCTTATAATATATGAAAGTATTATGTAAGATGATAAAATAATTTTTTATTTTCTTTTTACAATTCTATATATTGTAATATAAAAACAATTATCTCACAGAGATCGTTGTATATACAATTTTTTGTAAATAAATTTGTCTGGGATAATGATAGTAGAACATCTCACGAGTAATGTTAAAAATGACGTACAGTGCAAATACTGTCTTCAAGCCTCCTTACTCTTGGTGAGTTCTTCGACTAATTTTCTAAACACCTGTGCAACTTGACTGTCAGGTAACGTCACCAAAACACTTTGTCCCTTATCCGCTAACTTGCCCACTTGTGGATCTATAGGCACTTTGGCTAAAAATGGAACCTTTACCATCTCCGAAAGGGCTATTCCACCGCCTGAGGAAAATATATTGGTACATTCCTGTAAGAGATTTATTAAAATTATACTGAATAGTAACATGGACATACAAGTGTGAAGGCGAAACACAGTACTCACTGTACATGAAGGACAAACAAAGCCGCTCATATTTTCAACGATGCCAATTATATTAATGCCAGTTTTTCTACAAAATGTCACCTCTCGTAGAACATCATCCACCGCAACTGCTTGAGGAGTGGTCACTATGATCGCACCGTCGCATTTTACACTTCTGTAATTTTAGTTGACAAAATGTTTTACTAGTGTAATCATACAGATGCTAAAACTTTATTTTATTTCGCCTATAATTAAATATAAACATGTATATGTATATCATTCTGTAACCTTAAGTTCTCCATGACTGTAATATGCTCGTCGGAGGTGCCAGGTGGAGTATCAATGATCAGATAATCGATGTCCCGCCAAACCACGTCTGTTAGAAACTGTTTGATCATACCGTTCTTTTTGGGCCCGCGCCAAATCACACTGTCATTTTGACTTTTCAGGAGAAAACCAATTGACATGACGGACAGTTTCTGCTCTGAATCAGCAAATACTGGTATCCATCTATCGATTTACACAACTTGTTGACTATGTATAATTATTAATAACAAGAATGTATCACTCAAGTAATAGGACATACCCTTCAGAGGACTGGTGAACATCTTTGCCTTCTAAGTTTAGCAAGTAAGGCACACTGGGGCCACAAAGATCAACATCCAAGATTCCAACCTGTTGTAGTTTGTTACATTTAATTAACTAATTCATTTCCATAAAGATTAGATTATATTACAAAAATATTTAGTTGAAAAATGAAAACTGATAGAGTGGTTCATCATAACGTTCACTCTTTGCGTCAGTAATAGAAGAGAGTTGTAAAATTATTTCAAGAGGTATGGTGAGAATATAATGATTGCTCGAGGCGTTATAAATCTTTCAGAACGCTTAAAACTTGTGGAACGACTCGGATACTCACTCGAAAGCCCGATTCCTTCAAAGCGAGCGCCAACTGAGTGCTGATCGTCGACTTGCCGACACCACCTTTTCCTGAAAGTACCAACAGCACGTGCTTCACTCCTTCCAACATCGTGGAAAAATTAATAATTGACGGACGACGGAGAGGAAACGGATGACCCGCGAATTCGGAATGATATTACGACGGTTGTTCAGCAATAGAAAAGCGTAAACGAGGTCACGTCAAGCTTTCACATGACCGACGATAATCAATCCTGTTCGACCATGCGTAGTGTAAAGCTCAAATGACGGACGATTCCGCCGTTATTGTATTTCGCATATCGGATTGTAAACATAACCCCAACGTGACGTTTTTTTTTTTCAGCGACAGCGCTATTTACCAACTTGCCAACTGCGATCAAATATTATAAATACGATGACCATCCGTCCTATATTACAGTCCTTTAAAGGACTGTCCTTTTTTTTAGGTCTGTCCTTTACATTTATTTTTTTCTTGAGAATTCACTTTTGTCCTTTATTTCTGAAAAGTTCTATATTTTAGTTTTTATCATATCTTCGTATATTTTGTGTAATGTTTAAATAAAAATGTGTTTCGTTTCTTATATATAATTGTTTTAGTTTACAAAATTTTAATTTTTTTTTCATATATTTTTCATATAAATATATTTCGGGAAAAAATATTAATGATAATAATAAATTTATATTTTGTACTTGTTTGTGGAAGAAGGGTAGGCGGCGGCGGTGTCCTTTATTTTTCTCAAAAAAAAAGTCACCGTACGTGTAAAGGATTCTTGGAAAATAGTTTAACATCGAACAAACATTCTTAACACAGAAACTATAAAGTTTAAATAAATTTTGGTGAAATTCGATGACGCCAAACGCCGTGCTTGGCACTTGTCCAGCAAATTCAGAAAATTGTCAATTTGTTCATTGCAAATTAAATCATTTAATCAGGTAAAAATTTCGACATCGTCCGCGCTTTGACATTTGATACTGGTTCCAGTAAGTATTGAAATCTCATTATCCGGCTCATTATCGAACGAACGATACAAGTAACCGTTTGAAAGATCCCGCGCCGTCGTCGCGCGGCAACCGCGTGAAGTTGTCGGCGCACGCGGCGCGACGTGAAGGACGTGAAGGCGGCCGCGCGACGCGTCACAGCCGCGTCAGCGCCCGGTGGTCGCCCGCCTGGCAGGCGGTAGTTGGGCGCGCGTTCGCGAGAGGGAGCGCGCGTAGCGCATGCTGCGTTGTTGAGCGATCTGTTCGCGCGCCGCGCGTCGTGTCAGCCGTCTGGTTCGCCGCTACGTCGTCGTCACCGCCGTCGTGGTCGTTGTGGTTGTCGTCGTCGTCGTCGTCCTCGTACCCGCCTGCGCGCAGAGTCCCAAGAGTGCGAGATACGCACACCCAGGGTATCCGGTCGTCACGTTCATCGCCCCCGCGAGCAAACGGTCGCGCGCCGCCATGGATCGCATCGGCCTGCTGCTGCAGCACTCGCAATATGTGTACGCGATCCCCGTGGGCATCGTGCTCGTCTGCGCCATTCTCGTGTTCGCCTTCGGCTTCAAGAAGGCCGAACAGCCGCCGTTCGCGCAGCTGTCCGCCGACGCCGACCGCAGACTCGCCAAGAAGCGCGGCAAGGTCCGCGAGAAGGTTAGTGCGAGACGACGACCCGGCCGCGCGCGCGTCCTTCCTCCTCGCTCTCTCCCTCCCCCCTCCGCGGACACGTCGCGACCGCCCGCCATATGGTGGCTCGCCTGTGGCCGCGAGTCGCGGCACACGCACACACGCCCGCTAATCAGCTGGTCCTCTACCGCTCTCAGAGAGGGTGGCTCGCGAGGTGGCTGTTTCCCTCCTCCCCGCGGCCCCCGTCGTGACGTAACGCCGCGACGGGGTCTGTTTTCTTGTCATCGGCGTGACCCCGCGCCATCCCCGTCGCATTCCCGGGGATCGCGGTCCCACCTCCTCGCCGCGTATCCAGCGCTGAATCTACTCTTTTTATAGAGCGACGCTTTCTATAGTCGCTTTTTGTCCTCTTTCTCTTTTCAAAGTCCAATCCGGCTTAATGCTGAAGAAATAGTCTCGCGTTGATAGCGAACGCGATCTGTATATTACGTAAATAATTTATAATTAAACTTTATTTTGAAATGTATAATGAATATATGCGATGAAGAGAAATTTTCAGAGCTCCATTTAATTTATTTTTAGTTTTGTTTAATTTTGTTGAGACAGGTGAGAAAAAGGAACTATTTGTACTGTCCATTCAATATCGTTTGGAAAAAGATGCGTTACATATTAATATCAGATGATATCGAGAACTTTGTCGAGCGTTCTTTTATATCTTGTTATAGAAAGCTGCTAATGGACAAGTCACCGCTGAGAAAACAAGCCCAGCTAAAAAGACCGTGGCAGTGAAAGCCGAAGCTCCTAAGAAGACTCCTAAAGGAGATGATGTTGACGGCAAGTTAAAAGAACGTAAACAAGAAGATAATAAGATTGTTGCTACCAAGAAAGAAAAGGAGCAGCTGTCGACTAAGGTTGGCAAGGAGAACAAAGTGGAGCAGACGAAGAACAAGAAGAATTTGAAGAATTTGTTCCAGGAAAAACCGGTGGACTTTGACGATGGTTGGTTGATTTACATGCCAAAGCATAAATAGATAAGATTTGTCTTTTCACAATTGTTTTAAGTTATTGTCAATATTTTAACTGATAACAGGAGATTGGGAGCAAGCTTATTCTCGCAAGGATAAGAAGAACAAGAAAAAGGAGGAAGAATCTCCTTCGAAGAAGAATACTTCGAAGAAGACTTCTAAAAAAACTGATTTAATAAACGAAGCCAAGCAGAAGGAACAAGATAAGCAGAAGGAGCAAGACAAACCCGAAGTGAAAGATAAGACTGCTAAGGAGACCGAAAATAAGGAGCTCAAGGAGAAAGAAAAGAAGGAAGTGATCCTTACGTCTATCTCTAATGAGGAAATAGGTAAACCCAAGGAATCGCAGAAGGAAGAGCAAAGCAAGGTACATTTTTAGTTCATTGTAGCTATTAAAATCTTTTAGCTGACAATCTATAAACGAAATATTCGATCGCAGGTTGAGAAAGTCGAGAAGGAAGAGAAGAAATCTGGAAAATCGAAAAAGAATAAGAAAACTGCTGAAGGTGAGAGTACACCTGCTTCGGTACCGTCTACACCAAAGACAGATAATAAACCTATTGCGGAAGAGCAGCCAAAAATGCCGCTCAATGCGGAAAAAATAGCCAATAATGAGGAAGAAAGTCAAGTGGTGGAAAATAAAGAGAAAACCGCCGCGTTCGACGAGTTAGGAGGTTTGTTATAATTAATGAGGAAATTACGAGATTACTTTTATCTTCCAATTGTTTAATATATTATTTGTATTTGTGTTCTAGACGTCTGGACAGAAGCAAAACCGCAGAAAAAAAGTAAAAAAAAGGCTCGTAAAGATAACTGAGGATGATTATATATAACGCTAATGATATTGCTCCTTGCGAAAAGGAATAGAGTGAGAGAATTCTGTTCGGTCCAAAGGGCGTTTGTCGCTTTCGACAAATCAGGTGTGTTTTAAGTGACTTGCTAATCGCCACCTGACCAAATCGTTCCTTTCCCCTTGTACATAATACCAATTAAACCTAGGTTGTTCAATTATGATTTTTTAGTTGTCATGACTTTGAGATCGCGTGAGAAACATGTAGAATGAATTTTTTTTGTACGTTTTTCATTTCCTGTAGTCTACACTATCTTGCATTTAATAAGAGTGGCATAAGTCATTTTCACATTTACCAGGAAATTCTTGTACACACGTTAGATTTCTTAGGATACCTTTACACATGTTCATAGTAAGGTATATTCTGTTTAATTTGTATAATTATAACTATATACATAGTTATAATTATATATAGAGAATTATTAATTCATATATTATATATATATTATATATATATTAATTATATATTATAATTATATTGATTATAATATAATTAAATATATATGTATGTAATATATAAATCATATATGTAGTGAATCTGTATCATAAAGTTTTGTAATAGTTATGAATGGTACTTATGCCATTTACATTTTATGTTTTTATGGATTAATAATCTTACAAAGAATATTTTGTATACTATTCCATACTATTTCTATATAGTAAAAACAACACTTCTGTGCGCGTATTGTATATTGCTGTTACTTAAACGTCGGTTCTCATTGACATCTCACATTACATTGTGTATGAACGGTTGAAGGGCAAAAACAGAAAGTATGTTTCACGGTAATATTCATAATGCAGGACAATCTTTGGAAGCGTTAAACTTATATTGCTGATGTGTTGAATGGGTTTTAGTAAAATTATATTTTTCTACACGATTAGTCGCGCTTAGTGACTGATTATTTTCTGTTTCAAATTGTTCGAAAGTCTATCTTGTAATAATTAGTGCATTCCCATTTTGACACATCAGTAACAGAAGTTTTATGAAGGGATATAGATAACGTAAATTGATGGTAGTAAAAGTTATATAAATGTGATAACGATGATGAATTTAAATAGATTCTGATTTGTACTTTGATGTACAATGTGCAACAAAGTATGTATATATACATGTTGAAATTGAGAGACAAAATCTATGTTGATGATATATCCTGTGGTGATTTGTGGACAATTTGTTAATTATTTAATGCTGTTGTATTTCATGCCAGTGAAAATTTGATAACACTTCAAGTAGAAGAAAATTTATTCGGTAGAAAGCAAGGGAAAAATAACTCAATATTTTTACAACATAGATATTTGTATCTGTATGTATGCATTATTAGGTATAAAATATTATGAAGAAAAATATTGATTTCTTGTTGAATACTTTTAGAAGTGAAAAGTGCATATTTTTATTTTCTTCGTACATGATAACTAACAATTTTACTTGCTAACATGATTACAGTGCTGACATATTACTTTCATGCATTTTTGACCATGTTTTCACAGCTATACTGTAATAAAGATACAGGAAAGTTTACTATTTTACAATTATTATACTTATAGTTAATAGATCTCATAATCTCATGAATTTTTTTCATAAAGCAAACGTGAAAATAGGAAAGAAAACAAACCAAGAGAACAAACTAAAACGATATTTTTGTATAATTTTTTATGACAAATGAATGTTTTTTTTTTGTATCAAGTTTATCTTGCGAACAATTTCCTTAAACATTTATCGTCACGCGGATACTTAATTGAATAATAACCGAGACGATCAAGTACACACAAAAACTATCATTTATGAACAAACTCAACCGTTCATCTTTCATGCCATGCAGGAAGAATAATAGATTAATCTCTTAATCACGTTAGAAGTAATCTACAAAAGAATTCTATCGTATATACTTGATTAACATTCAGAATATGTTATCGATAATTCTTCTATCGCTATTATGTGCTAAGCTCTGTAAGGTGAGCGTTGCACAAGAATGTTATACATTGGAAATATCGGAGAATGAATTCCAGATTTCTTCAGAAAATATCCTAGCTTATATTTTATCAGAAACAGAGAAAGGATCTATATACATATATATGTATGTATGTATGTGTATATATATATATATATATATATATATATATATGTATAAAAGATTACAAGATTTAATGTGAAAGTGAGCAAATTATTATCGTTGTCATACATGACAACGTTTTATTCTAAATAATTTACGAATTAAGAACTATCTGTTAAAAATTGCGTAAAATTATTGTACCGATAATTTTAAGAAGAAAAAGAGCAAATGAGAAAGGAAGAGAATGAAAGGGAGAAGATTTAAGATATATGACAATATTGTGATAGGAATATTATATCTGAGCATTGCTTGAATGTTGCAAACTAATGTTGAATCACTCGTAGCTTTTATGTGTGGAAGAGAATCTTGTGGAGACGTACCTATCCTGATCGAATAGCCATTCATATTTTGTATACTGTACATTAATATATTCTCATAAGTACACGCATATATATAAGATAATTGTGCAAGACGAAGTTCTAGCGTTACTTTGGCAAAATCCACATTGTGGTGACTGTGGTGTAGAAAGGAGGAGAAGGGTCTATAATTATTTATAGAACATGTTAAGCGAGCTTGAATTATAGGTAACAAGAACTGTCGTCACTCATGTATCAAATCGCTTGTATCGACTGTATGTCCCGTGCCAAAAGCAAGCATCATCTCTCTTCTGGATCATGTTCGAGGCTGAATTTCGTACAATAATTCGTGGATATCAAAGGAAATTTAACGACGCTATTTATGGCCACCTTATACAAGTTCAGGTCTTTCACAATCGATAGTCACATGATTGCTTATAAATTTCTTCTCAACGTGTACTCATCGCTTGACTCTGTGGCATTATAATCATTGAAGAATGTCAATTCAACAATAAATAGCGATTGTCTGAGTAGCTAACCGATTAGCTAAGTTAATTTACATGGTAGGAATTAAGTTCTTTTTTTTGGAGAACCATTATAAAATCCGTTATTTTTTGAGTATTTGTGTGCAATAAAGGTGAATGTGTACATGATTTTGTGTATCACGGAGAGTTGAAGCGGCAGATAATAATATTACGAACAGTATCGATTTATACTTTAACGCAAAATATCAAATGTTTGATACTTTAACGATAATTATAAATCGTAATCCACTTTTTTGTCTACTCATGATAAAATAAGTTGTAATAGTAGTGGTCGTGAAGCTTCAAGAGTGACTGTTTGTAATAATCCAATCACGTAGTGTAATGGGCTAGTTAGTGGAGTACTTACATTTGCGCGGAGAGAGAACCGAACAAGTGGAGTCTGAGGGACGACTTTCGAATCACGAGGAAGAAATTAGCATATTTTTCTAAGTATTGTTCTAAATATCGCAACGCCGTCTACAGCGCGCGGCGGCCGTCGCCACGGATCGCAATCGAATTTGGCAAAACGCGCCGGACGTGTACCGTGTATTATCACGTTTGTGTACATTCGACGTGTATTCGCGATAGAGACATCTGTTCGCGCGAGGTCCTGCGATAGAGAGTGGGGAGAGCGATAACTCTTTCCCACGTGTAGGATACAGCGAAGATTTTCGCATGAGAATCGACTAGATAGAAATGACAGAGCGTGAGACAGGAAGGTGAATTGACTATAAAATTGAGGAAGTATTATATTGTCACTGTACATATGTATATTAACGAGCAATGTTCTTATTAAATGTATATGTGCAATGTTGCGTCGTACGGTTCACCGATACGGTCTCTGTGGCGGCAGGGATCCTGATTTTAGGGATATTTTTCCAAAGAATCGATCAGCGTCCGACGATATGTGTACGATCGACTTATTCTGAAAATGATACGAGTTAAGTTTTGCGACTCACAATAGATTTGAACAGGCCAGGAAGATCCATGATGTACAATTGTATAATTTTGTAAGAGAGATTCTCGGATTTAACTCGTCTCATTTTCAAGATGAACATAACACACAGCCAACACAGTATATTCTTATTATAAATCTATAGTGTGCCGCGCATTTTCCGAGGGGCTGGTAAAACGATCTCTCGGTATGATCCACGTGGCATTCTGCACATGTACCTCTCCAATTCGTGCATCGAAATAACAGCGCAATTACGACGGCCTACTTTGGACGCGTGACTCGATATAGCTACAGCTTTGACAGACTGTTACGGCACACAAGGACTCTGATCGTATTCGAAGTATCGACTGTAACATAAAGATAAGATAAGATGAAAGAGAGAAAGAGTAAATAAAAGCGTGACACGACAGTGTCGAATATATTATATATATGACATAGAATTACGTATGTAATTTATTTTATTCACCGAAGGGTTGCTGTGGCTACGACAGCATGTGACAAATTAATTATAAATTCATGATATATAATAAATAAATATATATATACAATATAAAGAAAAGAAACATACGTTATGTAAAATACGTGTGTTTCGATTAACTTAAATCTTATCGTTAGCTTATGTGAGCGTTAGCATTAAGGCAAACCAAGAAAATGTAACACAAACGAAATATTCGCGTACGAAACCAATGGGAGAAGATATAGTATTGACGAGAAATATTCTGTTTCTACGAATCATGATTATGCGCTTCTCTCTCTTCTGGAAAATTGAATATTCATTATCGAGATATAAATTCTAATCTATATTTGTGTGAAATCTAAAAGATATATATATTTTCGCATTTATCTTGCTTGACGAACAGAACATTTCTCGCGAAAATATGCTTTTCGGTTGTGATATTTATGGAAAGATGTAACGAGTAATAGAATGAGTTTCAAGACAAGTTAGAGGAAGACAAAAGGAGGAAGAAAGAATGAGAGAGAGAGAAAGACAAGAGAGACAAACTGAATAAAAGTTATATTTTTTCAGCATTTAATAGGGAGCATTTACTGCACCTATCCGATTTGTGCATATGCACAATTTTATTTTAGTATTCGAAGAAATTAGCCTACGATGTAGCCTATAGATAAGTAATACGAGAATTTTTAATTTATTTTTCCTTTTATTAGTCGAGCAAATGAATACCTTTCATTTGTCTCTTGAAGATAATTTTTTTACATTATTAAATATACTGAAGTATTTTACTTGTACAATTCTTATTTACTTAATTTATTTGTATCTTAGTACAAGTACATACATTTGGGTAAATAGATTAGCAAATATTTATATGCCGCATATATCTAGTTTTACTAGATTTATAATATTTTTCTTTATGTTTGTGGAAACTTGTTATACAATAAGGATTACATATTATACAAATACATGTTGTAGATAAAGTGCTTCTAGGGCACGTATATGCAATTTCTACAGGTTTTTCAATTATTTTGATTTAAAAATCAAATTTTTATTACTTGCGTAAGAGGCCTTTCTTTGTATATTTGCTACATTTTCTCTTAAACTGTTTCACCGGTTTCTCGCTTTGCTCACCGTTATTTCTCGTTTTAACAGATTTGCTTTCAAGATCCGTTATCGATCTCCTCGCCTTGCTATTGACCAACAGTCTGGCCGACTTCCTTGACGTTCTGCTCTTGCTCTTGACTCTTTTCTTTCCCTTTTTCCTCTTCTTTTTTTTACGGTCCATGTTGGCGATTATAGCTTCGGCGTCCGCGGATATTTTAATTTTCGACTGCTGGGTGGCGATCATCACCCTCGTGAAAGAATCGTAGAGAACGTCTCCGCAAAATTCGCCGAAGCAATACTCCTCGCCGCATTCTCTGCAGGTTTTTGCGCAACTCTCGATTATCCCCGCGCGATTCTTACTTCGTCTAATAGGACTCGTAGGCGAGCGACGTTCTTTCATTATCGTCTTTGCCTCTAATTTGCCCATCTCCACCTGAAAAAACGAAAAGATTAAAAAGATGAGCGTTTTATTTTTGCATCAGACGTTTTCAAAATAAATGATATACATAATTGAGAAATTGTAATATTCATTTGTTAGATAGATCCTTACCAATCTCGAGAACATTTCTTCGTCTTGACGAAGCTTTGGTCTGATCGGAGTCAGCATCCGCCAATCGATGGCGACCTGTTGCAGCTCCTGTAAATCCAACCCCCTCATATCCGGTGGAACTGGATCTCCGTAAGCCCATTCCCTGCCGATGTTTTTGAGTTCTTTCTTAGTTGCTTTCCAAGAGAACTCTTTGTCGCGAACCTTCGTGTCCTCTCTTTTTACCTTTATACAATTTTTTCTAATTAGATTCTAATATCTTCATGCCCAAATAGAAACGCATGCAGAAGAATTTTAGCATCATTTAAATTTTAAAATATAATGTATAGTATATTGAGTAATAAGTCTAAATCTAATTTAATCATCAATTTTTAATTGTAACATGTAGCAATCTTCAAAAAAATTGATGCCTAAAATAATCAAAATAGAATGTACAATAGAGGTTTCAATGTAATTGTAATGAATAAGATGTAATATTTTGTCATAGGCTACAAATTCGTAGTTATTATTAAAACGGCTGCGGACCTTTTCCGGTTTGATCTTAAACTCCGGACAGTTCTCCTTGAGTCGTCGAAATTCCTCGTAAGAATCGCAAGTCGCTTTGCTTAAATCGGGTATCAAATTCGCGTCTTTCTTGTCGTCCTTCAGTAAATCATCCAGTTGGAAGGCCATTATTTAAATCTGCAACGCAAAGAAAATAAGTTTGAGCTCGCCTCGTCTTTTGCTCGAAGAAACAAACAAAATTCCCCGATAAGATCCCTTTTGCATTCTACTCGGTCTCACTTTCTACGCAAACGAAAAGAAAAACAAAAGGATGTGCTGATGGCAAGGAAATTCTGCAGGCGCTTAAAAGATTTCGGATGCAGCGGGTGAGACCAGACATCGCTCAGAATCCCACTCGATCTGCTTCATCAGAAGTCCCTGAAAAGAAAGATGAATGCATCTTGAGGAATGTTCAAACTCTCGAAAAAAAAACACTTCTATCAATAATTTACAATTCAATGTCGAGAGTTAATCCAAACTTTTATTTTAATATCGATATAAAAATTAAATATAACAGCTTTTGTATAACTACTACTTTGTAATCTTTAAAGTAATTATTTTTTAATCGTGTGATAACTATAAATATTACAATTATCTATTTATTATATGTACATACGTTTTTTAATGACGACAGTTTGGATAAAATTTCTTGTCCGCACCAATAAGAGCTATCGTCATCCAATCGTTTCGCACGACTCGCATTGTGTTTCAACCGTAATTTCTCTGTACACTCTTCAATGTTAATCTTTCCATCTTTGTCGATTCGCAGGGGCACAACGGAATTTAGACTATCCATCGATAGATCGGCGTCGTAATTTTCGGGTTTCGCTTTACGCCTGATAATATTTCGGCTCTTTGACTTTCCGTTGTTTGATTTCCGCTGGTCAGGGGATGGAGATCTGATAAAGATTCACGAATCTCGTCTCAGAACGATTAAGTAGCACGCAATCGTGCGTTAAAACTGATTTTAAAAATTCCGTTTCAAAATTCTCGCTTGAGGATATCTTTACACATTTATTTATTAATCTTATTTTTTTTAATGTTAATATTTTAGATTTTAATTATATTTGAAATCATCACTTTTCACTTTTTACATAGTTTTGGAAATTAATTTAATTTTCAATTAAAATAGAGATGTGCTAAATATGATCGGGCATCGAAATCCTTATGCCTAAAAGTATTTTTCGTGTGAATTTATGTATATGTACGTTTTTTTAAGACCATAAATAACAGCACGTAATTTTTCTAACATAAGCAAGGAGTGTATATACATAATTCACACGGAAAATATTAGGATCTTGACAAAGATCCATATTTGACACATCTCCTATTTTAATTGTGACTTCTATGTATAATTGAATTTTTACTTTCTCGAAATTTCTTTACCTAGACCCTTCGTCGCTGGATTCGATTTGTCGCCTTCTTAATCGCAGTCGTCTCTGGTAATGCGGATCTTTTTCGCTTTGGGTTCGATATCGTGTTCCTGGGCTAAAAGTATTTTTATCATTATCACACATGTCGTGTCGTACAAAGGATTTGCGAACAGTTATATTCAAGCCTTGTCGTAGAATCTTTATTTACCGATTGGCGTTCCATCGCGGTCTGCTATCGAGTGTAGTTCTGGCATGCGTTTTGGATCGCGGAAGCGTTTTCATGGGGATTTCTTCACCGGTACCCACGTTCGATCTTTAAACAGTTATAAGTACACTGAAGTATCGCAATTTTTATTGATAAATTTTTTTAAAGCATTTTCTGCCAGGCGAAAACAATAGCAGGTTAAGCTTTGCCAAGTTTAGCGGATGCGCCCAAACTTCAAGCAGCAAACTTGAACGAAACTCCAAGAAAAAAAAATCATAAACAACGTGAGAAATTAAGTGGAAAACCAAGTGTAGCTAAGAACGCTTTCTATTCTCTCAAGAAAGACAATTAAGAGGATTCAACTTACTGGGTACTTTCCTCGCGGGGATCGACAGACATTTCACGATAAAGCGTCTTTACGATCATCGAGCTTATTATCGAACTACGCAGTATGAAATGAAAACGATAATTACCGGCAGGTACTACCGCATGCAGGGGAGGACACAGTCGTCGTTTAGGGCCTCTAAGAAGCCCGGAAATGCGACATCGCGATCGCGGTGGCGACTCACTTGTCAACGTTTCTTCGGCTGGCGTTCGTCGTGTCCTTCCGCTCCTTCGTGCTACCTTGCTCCCTGCAGAGCGACTGATCCTGCAGCTTCTCCCGCAGCTCCTGGACGTCGGACTCCACGTCCGTCTGCGTGCCGAAGTCCCGGCCGGCCGGCGTTCTGTACTTGCTCGGCGTCAACAGTCTGTTCTCCACGACGATCGACGGCGCGTCCCTCGAGGACCTCCTCGGGTTTCTCGGGCTCGCGCTGCTCCTCACGAACGTGTTGAGCCCCAGCGACAGATAGTCGGCGGCGTTCTCCGCGAATCTGCGCGGACTCGGCGTCATCACCAGGTTCACCAGCTGCAGATTCGCCCTGCTGAGGATGTCCGGGTCCTCCAGTCGGCCGCTCAGCACGATCGCCACGTCCTTGCTCACGGGCACCTGGAGGGACCTCGCGTCGTTCACGTCCACCGCGGTCTCTTCCGCTTTGTCCGCGTGATTCATCCGCGAACAAACTTCCGTTCGGTCCTTGTCGGACTCGCTCCCTCGACCGTCGTCGGTCTCCTTGGCCGGTCTCTTCGGACCGGACTTCTCCTCGGGATAGTCGATCGAGTTCGCGCTCTGCTTCCGCGCCTGCGAGCAATTCTGTTCTTTGCGTTTGTCGGTTGTATTTACAGTCGCGTTCGCGTCGTTGGAAGACTGCGTTATTACGTCGGTGTCCTCGTCGACGTGCTCCTCGCGCTTCCGCCGATTCTTCCGTTCCTCCTTCGCCAGTCGCTCCGCAGCTTCCAGCACCTCGCGCATCGCCTGCGCCTTTCTCAGCTTCGCCTCTTCCTTCTCGCGTGTCATTCGCTGCTCTTCCTCGAATCTGGAACCGAGTGAATCCACTGAGTGCGATTTATAATTTTAATAGAGACTTTAATCCTGACAGCCAAACCTGAAAAGACAGATTATGCGCAGAGACTGCTGCCAGGATCTGAATCTGCCAGAAAGGGAACAGATTTCAAACATATTCTCTAATATCTGATAATGCTAGAAAACTGCTGCCAGAAATCTGACACAACCTGTTTTTTATCAGGCTCTGTCAGCAGAATTTCTGCTCGATTTTTGCTATCAGTCTATTGATGTAGGATATCAACAAGTTCTGTCGACAAAATGTTAGCAGTGTGGGACCTCAGATGAGCTCAGTCTGCTAACATTTTGATGAAATCCGCTGCCAGTCTGCCAACGTTTTGCTGACTGGATAAGTTTTTTATTCCTTTAACATTTTACTTTACCTTTTTTGATCTCTTTCCCTCTCTCGCCGGATTCGTTCCTCTTCCAACATCTCTTCTCTCATCCGCTGCTCCTTCTCTTCTTTCCTCTGCCTGTCCTTCTCCTCGAGCTGTTGTTTGATGGCGTTCTGAAGCTCCAACGCTCTCTGCCGTTTCGTCTCCCGTTCCTGAAGAATCTCTGCGTCCACCGGAATATTCTGACCCCGAAGATAAGACACTTTGATGTCGGAGCCGGTTGAGCCAGTCGTCGAACTGTCCGGACTGCTGGCGCTGTCGTGATTGATTACCAGGACCTTGATAAAGCGATGAGAATTTTGATTAAATTACAGAAATTGTGAGATAGATAGAAATGCTCCCGAGTACTTCTTAAGCTTAGGCTTTTCAAGATGTTCAACAAGTTCTTAGTAATCAATTACTTGGCTCGATTGTCCTAATCTTGATAGCCAAGAGGGTGGCGGTGGGTCGCCTCTCGCTGCGTCTTGACCCCAAACACTGCCCCACCTTGGCCTGTTGAGTTCGCTCATTCTGCCCGGCGAAAGCCTCCTTGACGGTGGCAGTGAACTTTCCGGAGTGGTGCAGTAAGGATTTTGCCACGTTTTTTCCGTCATTTCCATCCTGCTTGCTGCTTTGTTAGGCAGAGCTCCTTGAATAAAAAAAAAGGTTATCATTGATAAAGAGAATAATTAAAAAATACGCGGAATATTTTAAACTATTAATGTCACCTGTAGAAAGTGTCATATATAAATTTTTATTTAATATTCTTATATAATTGTACAATTAGAGCGAATCATCTTAGTACAATTATTACTAAATTCATTTCGTAATTATTGTAAAAATTGTTACAGCATAAAATTGTACAATTGTTATTGAAGTAATAGTAAGAATTTTTTTTATTTTTTAAGTAGGTAACTTTGTTCACAGTTTTCTCAATATTTACAACTTCGAATTCGAAAATTCTTTTTCAGCAAAAGATATGAGTTTTGCTGAGAAATGAGCAGAATCATTTAATGACACGTCGTGCAAAATGCTGTTAATGGAAAGACGCAATAATTGTGCATTTATTACAAAAGTTTCCTATCAGGGTAATTTAGGGACTAAAGTTGAGGAAGACTCACTCTGCCCTGCCTGTGGTACATCTACGGAATCGCTGGCGTAACCGGAAGTCTCGCCTTCGCGCTCCTCGCCGGGGGAGCCGTAATGTCGAGCCTCTTTTTGGCTCTCGCGACGTTCGCTGGATCGATGACGACGATGTTCCAGTTTTTGCGATCTTTGTGACTGGTATCGCGATCCCTCCACGCCGAAGTCACGCTGCTGTTGTTCCTGTAATGTAAGGCGAGACGATAGCGATAAGACGCCTTTGGGAAGCGTAAGGGAGGTGGGCTTGCGTGATCGGGCGCGAGGGTTCCGGGTTTCCGTGGAGAAAGGAACCATGTTCCGTCGCGTTCTATTGTATGTATATATATTGCGGCTGAGTATTACTGTCGTCGTACCTGCCGGAGACGGGACGCATACATAAATCATGCACGATCTGCTTCTTATTTCTACCCACTTACATACATAATGAAAGCTGACACGGGCGGTCGCATGGCAAGACTTTCCTTTAAAATCGAATCAATACAAATATATTCAACTGATTTATTACTTATCGCATGCACTTTCCAACGTAGAAGCGTTATAATTGACCCGAGAAATATTTGCAATTAAAATTGCAGCTTTGCATAACCAATTAACTCAATATTTATTTAAAAGAAGAGAGAAAAGTCGAGATAACAGAAATTTAATTTTCTATATTTTTCAAATTAATTTTTGTAAATCTTTTTTTTAAATAAATAAGCTAGATTGCTACGTTGAAGTTTTCAGTCAAAGAGTAACTCAATTCAAACGCAGAATACTTTTTAGGGCAACGATTGCGATAAAATCGAGTTGGTGCTATAAGTAGTTCTAGCAATCGCGGGGCTAACGAGGGCGAGCTTAATGTCCGCTCGCCACTCTTAAGTTTGAAAGCGAGGTGTATAGCCTTGAGGTCGTTGAACTTCAATCGCGCGATAAGAATCGATTTGCCGGACTGCCTTACTTTTGCTTTTTCCCCCACGAAAGGGCAATGTACTATCGTACTCGAGGGTCGTCCGCCATTTATGAAATTTTAATTAATTTTGATGATCGAAACTTGATTTAGGGTTCAGGCAAGAATCCCAAAAAGACAATAAATGTCGCACTTTTCAAATCATAATTTTTTAGCGATCTGTTTCTGCCGAAAGACAACCGCCGTGCTTTAAAGAAAGTGCTTGAAAGGAAAGAAATTAAATCATCTTGATATAAAAATTATATATGTGAAGATTATATATGTAACAGAAAGAGTTCACGATTTGTTACTACTTGCTCAATTTCCTCGACGTATAAATATAAATCTGTGCTATTTAATTATTCGATTATTTTTTTCTATGATGTTATTTTTTTATACATGAACGTTGACGGGACATCACTCGCACGCTTGCGATCAATTATTCAAGTAAGAATAATACTCGCGATATTCTAGACTCTAGAGCGATATTTCTATCATTCGTAGTAAAACCAATACTCGTAATCCAACACAGCAAATTATTAACGAACAAAAATCGAATTTTTTTAGTGAAGAGTCACATTGAAATAACTTCGCAAGCGAAAAGAGAAAAATAATTATCTTGACAATCAATTATTTACGAGAGACTTGATTTAAGACATATTCAGAATTCTCTTAGGTACAAAAATTGAGCTCTCTTTCTTTTTAACGAAATCTTTTCAAATTTATTTTTCATTCTTAGAGGTAGACTTAATAATAATAATTTATTATTAAATATATTAATTTAACAAAATGAGAAAATACATACCAGCTGGCAGAAATACTGCTGCTGGTCCTTGTTGAAAATTGGAGGCAGACTGGGGCTCCTGCGTCTGATTTGCGAAGTCTCCACCTGGTCCTGAAGATTAATTAAGCTGCCGCCGTTATAGTCAAGGCACTTGAGGTTGCTGTTGCCGTTCACGGTACTTTCCGTTGCCAGACTTTTCAGACTGTTGGTGCTGCCGTAATGTCCGATCGTACGGAAGGATTGCGCCGAAGGTGTATCTTTTATTTCTCCCGAGGATAATCGAGCTTCGTTCGAGTAAGTACTGTATCAAAGATTTCTCGTTTTAAATATTATCACGAACGGAGAATTTCAATTTTGTGTTAACAAAATTAATCATTTTTAAAAACTGTTGATTAATACATGAATAATTTACATTATTAAATACCACAAAAAAATTGAAATTTATTAAAGTTTTGATATAAAACAATGATAATAATATTTTATAGCAATTTGTACACCTACCGAATATGAGTGCGGCTGTAATTGCTATTAGATTTCAGAGCTCCCCAATTAACACCAAGACGAGCCATTTCTTCTGTGTAATAGATAAAAAAATATTTCTCGTGTAGATACTATATTTTATTTCAGGTAGCGTCTCGCAAGTAATTACAATAAATTAAAATAATATAATACGTTCTTAAATTAAAAGGACAATGTAAAAGAAATAACTCTATCTGCCTGTTTATCTATATATATTGATATTTTGTTTTATATTAAATAATTAAGATGAAATGTTATATTATAATAAATAAAAATCTAACTCAAAATATTAATAAATTTTTCTGCTGCGATTGAAGAAAATTTATCTAGAATTCTATCTATTGATCCAGAAAACTTTACTTATTGTGAGAACTCTGTAAAGGTTTCATTTGTCGTCATGTGCTTGAATAATTACTGGTTGTTGGTTTACCTACCCCTTTCCCTCGCCCACTGGAGTTTTTTCTGTTCCACCAGCGACGTCCTTCCGGTCATCCTCGCACGCGATTCCCGCGGGAAGACGTAACGAATAAACGCGGCAGCAACGATGGACAATCGAAAAAGGCGAAAGAGGATCCTAGCTAAATCCCCTCAACTAAACCCGCAATCATTGATATACTCGATTGCCTACCTATTTGGGGATCAGCGATGGCGGAAATTTCCATCAGCGATACCAGGAACCATTCGGAACCAGCTCCTCGTTCGACAAATTATTTCTATGAATTCACTCGCGCCTATTTCCGGGATTCCTTATCGCGAAACTTCCACATAAAATCACATTGTATCCCGAGGCGCATCATTGTGCCTGAAAAAGTCAATATCGAAGCTAGCCGTAAAAAAATACGGAATATGTAAAAATCTCAGTTTTTCGGTTTTTATCGTATTTTTCTTTTATCGCATCAAAATTTCATTTGAAAAATTTCGATCGAGCCTATATTGTTATGTAATTGATTATCACTTGTTAATAAAATTTGTCGACATTGGGATTCCGTTATTGGAGATTTTATTATTGAACATTTAAAAATCTATTACAATTTGACAATATTTTAAAAAGTAAGTTTTTAATTCCACCTCTGATCATTTTTTAACTGGATTTTATAAACATCGTTCTATAAAATTAGTATAATGTGAAATTCAGTCACCGGAAATTCCGACAGTCTTCAATTCTTTCTCGACGCTTCGAACGCGGTAACTAATTTCTTTAGCTACTATCGACTCGAATAAAATCATGAACTTCGCGACCGGGAAAATTCTTGCGCACCCCTCGACTAGTCAGAAATCGTCCCGATGATGAATCGCGACCTAATTTCGATGGTTAACCGACTTCCTCGTACGCGGAGCGTTCCATCGTCGCGGGGATTTTGCCCATAGAATCGCGAGAACGGTGAACGATCAACAGCGAAAGAGGAGAGACAGCCCGGAACCCTTTCTACGGCGAAATCTCGTCCCCCGGAACAGCGCCGTTCTCCAAACTCGCGGGGTTCCGCGGCTTCTCGCCGCGTCAATATTTGTGCTACTGCGGGGACCGCGCGTGGTGGTCCCTCCGGGTGCCGACAAAGTCCGAGCGACGGGGGTGCGGATTCGATCGCCGCGGGTTTCCATAGGAACTGTCGCGCGCGCGAGTCGCACTCCCTTGCACCGTGTCCTCAGGGTCGATAATATTGACCGTGTCGCGATAAGGGATAATGACCTCCACTTTCGCGGTCAGAGATCACATTCTCGCACCCGGCCTTCCCCATTCGCGAAGCGTGACAAACTCTTCCGCGAATGACAAATGGATGGATAAGAAAAGAAGAATATTGAAAAAGTGAATGAAAGAATTGAAGAAAAATTCATCAGACGTTCGATAAAGACTGTAACAAGAAGCTGTTTCTGATTGATGTGATAATGATAAAAGGTTCAAAAAGCACCACTTGGATTTAAGGAAGCTAAGGAAATTTTTTCGCAATAAATTCTTTATACAATACTTCGTAGCATTTAAATATTAAATATCGATTATTGATTTAAATATGTGGATTTACTGTTCCAAAGGAGCTGTGTTTTAAGACCAACAAATACGCGATGCGCAGTTTATTAGAAAAAAAGTATTACAATATTCAAACACATATTTACAGAAATATTATAAGGATATCAAGATCTCTTAGATTGAATACATATAACATTTGTTTTTAGTTAGTTGTGTATTCACATATCGGACTCATTTTCATTTATTATTGAAATTAAGAAAATTAATTCTTCATAATCGCGAAATAATGTCCATTTTAAAAGACTTATTAAAGATTTCAGAAACTTTAGAAAATTCTTAAAATTTTAGATAGTGCTATCTTCTTGCCGATCGTTTCTTGATGCTTTGTCGATTTTCGTGAATTCTTCCGTTGAGATTTGAAATCGTTAAACTTTAAATTCTAGGAATTGCAATTCTTAGAATTTTCTTTAGTTCAGTTTGTAGAAATAAGTATGGAAATAAGATATACATATTTAAAAGACAAAAATATATTTATATATTATTAATATTTTAATTTATATATCTTTAAAGAAAATACAACACATGTGTACATTACAAAATATCGTATATTATTAAGGATACATATATAAATTTTTTGCATTTTTATTAACCTTTACAGGACTGGCATATTTTTGATCGACTCATTTGTTTTTAGTGCTAGAACTTTTTCATCAGTGTCATTGGATTGAATGGTAAAAATACTGATCTTCCACGCGCCACAATAGTGGCTTCCGGTCTTGTAAAGGTTAATAATTATAGGGTCGGTGCACCATTTGTGGCCACTGCTTCATTTCTGGCCACTTTAGGATAGTTTTCGAATTATTTAGTTTATGCTTCTTGTTGATCCTATAGTAGTAGATGAATATTGTTTTTACACTATTTTTGCTAATCACACTCACTTGCTGAATGCGTGTATAATTGGTTTTATGACAAATCTAAATACTGGCCAAAAACAGCCTTAAAGTGGCCACAAATTTATACAAATTTAAATTATATCTGCGATTCTGCGCGTGTAGAACGGTGCTACAGAGAACTGTATTATTACCAAATGATAAAAGAATTCCGTTCGTCGATGTATTACCTATCGGAGAAATTCGCGAGAGATCCCTTCGAGTTATTTCGCAAATTTCACTCGTTACGGCGCTGTTACAAATTTTCGCCTCGCACGCGATGCACAGTGCAGCACAGTGTTGTTTATCCGTCAATAGCTGTCATCTGTCCGAATCATCGCAGACAGATTTTCTCCGATCCGGGACAGATGTGCATCCTAATTTTGTAGAAAATTATGTCGTTGGATCAGACAGTATGCGAAGGTAAAGAAAGCACGTTAAAAGATGTGGCAGATGTCGCGCCGTATCCAGAACACGGTGTAGAAATAAACAATCTGTTATCAGTGTGTATCGGTCATTATCTTCGATTGATGACTCCTGTCGTTCTTGACCATTGTCTCGAGTTAAAGATCAAGAGAGACAGTTGGTCAGTTTCAGTTGGCGTTAATGGCACTTTGACGTGCTTAAAAAATTAATGACATCGATTTCGAGGTTATCTTCGAAGCTAAATCTCTTCTCGCAACTCTTTCAGATCTGAAGGCTTTCGAAAGGCGACTCACTGAAGTTATCGCCAGTCTGCAACCTGCTACCACGCGATGGAGAAGTATGTTCTCCAAATTCTTTTTTTTTATTTGTGTTCTCAGTAATATAGTTATAAAATATACTGTAAGAGACACTTTCTAGTTCTCTTAAATTCTTCTCAAAAATTTTCTAAGATATTTAATAATTTTGTACATTAAATTAGTTTTCTTATTCGAATCTTATCATGCTTCTTCAATTTGCCGTGTATCTTAATGAAATAACGATCTAGGATGTTGTTGCAGTGTTGCTGGGTTTAATGTCCATTTGCACAGCCATCGGAGCCTGGCACTGGCTGACAGATCCTAATACATCAGCAGTATCCTTCACCCAGAGTTTGTACAATCATCCGTTCTTCACGATGGCTAGTATAATATTAGGTAGATATGACAAAGCGCTATATACTGTGTATTTTGCATGTTCGGCTAATACTAGAATTGCCATGTTGGAAATTATTTTGCAGTGATATTATTTATGATGGGAGTGCATAGACGAGTGATAGCACCCAGTATTATAACTCAGCGGGCTAGAAGTGTTCTGGGTGACTTCAACATGAGTTGCGACGACACTGGCAAGTTAATTCTCAAGCCCACCAGACCTCCTCATCCCCACGAGACTTAGAGTGTTTGCAACTATATGATAATTATGAAAGTGTTTAGTTTTTTTGTGCGCCACAAGATTGTTTCGAAATTATGACGAGTCGAGAATTTAGAGTGGTTATATTTTAAGCCGTATGAGTTCTAGTGAATTATGCATATGTGATCTCTTATAAATATTATAGCGCATATAATATTTACATACGTAAATGTAATACGTTTGATTATGTATAAAATCTTGGAATCGCAATTTTTTCAGAACTTGAGAATTGATATATTACTTTTCTTACCTGATTATATTCTTTTAATACTTTGACGATTTCGAATCTCGATAAAGAATCTGGAGATTATAATTGAGTAAGAGTTAACGTTAGTTAAAATTCCACACAAGTTGCGATTCCTGAAAATTTACCTGTTGATTAAAAGCCGCATAAGGTGATTTAAAAATTAACGAAAAACTTCAGGAAATTATAATTCGACAAAAGACAAATTAAAAAGGTAGTAATTAAAAGTTCCCAACTGCGATTCCAAAGCCGCAATGTATATAACGATTAAAACATTTATTTTCGTAGTAATATTTTGCATATTACACAATCTTCTTTTCTGATTCACGTTGCACAGTCACGCAATTTATCTCTTTAAAATAGTCACATATACAACTTTATAATCTATACGGACTACCGTTCGTTCACAGTCACATATTCATGAGGAGTGTCTTGTCAGTTCTGAAATCGTACTAGACTACAATATGTAATATATACAAGTGATGGTTACGCGACCTCGGAGAGCATACCGTCAATGATTGCGTATTTGAAAAATATCTTGTAAGACGTCTGTCACACGTGTAGAGAGGTTCAACGCACAAAGTAAACGCCGTCACTTTTTAGAAATATGTGTATACACGTATGTATACCTCGTCATCACGTTGGATAAGCCGCTGTCAATTGTATGAATTTCGTTTATTCGTGTAATTTTGCCAAATGGAAACTGAGTTTTTAAAATTGTTGTAAAAATGAGTTTCACTCTTATTTAAGCGTTTTCGTACGGTTAACGCACAATAGATTTGATTATGCGCGCTATTTACATGTATATATTGTATAATTTGAGAAATAGATTGCTGATAGGATACAGAATAAATTATGTCTTACGGGATATTTCAAATTCTTCGTCAGACTTGCGTCGCATTGCATTGCAGGAACATTGTTTTCTTTCATGCCATTAGGATATACATACATATATACATGTATGTCCTCTCTTCTGTAACAATTTATTTCATAAAAATGAATTTATATTAGCCTACTTAGATACTGTACGCTGTTTCGCGAAAAAGGATTCAAAAAGGAGTTAGGCAACTCGTACTTAAAAGTACAAAACCGAGAATTATAGTGCACAGTAGATTTTTCTTCATTCATCGTTTATATTCGCAGTGAGAGTGGTATCTATGTAGTAAGAATTTCTTATTTATATATGTATGTATGTACTACATGTATAAATATAAAATTCTTATTCTCCCTACGAAAACGATTGTGAACATTACTCTCAGTATCAACAGCCTCAATAACTTTCGTCTTATCCGTCGGTACTTGCTCGTTTCGTACTTTACGCTCGTATAATATACGGGGATTCTCTTATATATAATATCGAATTTATCAAATGTTTCACGGGGTACAAAGTTATCGTCGATTATAATCCTTCATATTTTGTTGTCGTACAAATCTATTGTACTGTGGATCTCTCGACGAATTTTCATCTATATCCGTGTAAACCGAAGTGATAAACTATAAACGCCACTTGCCGAAGTGCGCTCCCAATTCTACACTAGTGCATGGAAAACAGATCACCGGCGGAAGGAAGAGGTGCCAGGCCGCCAGTCACGTCGGGTAGTTGCGTTAAATCGGGAAGATTCGAAATGTGAGACTTTACTTCCGACCGAACTGCACACACTTTCTTAAGCTTTTCCTTATAGTCCTGCATATGAAGAAACGATAGTTCTATATAGTATATGTCCTAGCTTTATATTAAATCGAGTTTATGTAGTAAGAAAAAAGAAGCGATCGTACCTCTAGAGTGCTTTGAGCCTGTTGAAGTAGCTGCCTTTGCGCCAGGGTATAGTCTCGCAGCATCGTCAGCAGTCTTCTCCTGTCCTCCATCTCGGCCTGCAGCCGTCCATTGTAATCGGCGAGAAGGGAGGCAGCTTCGTTCACCGCTGCACTCAATTGATCCGCAGCCGTTCGATCGGCGAGATTCGCGAGGAGCGAAACTTCTGAGACCTCCGGTGGTAAAGACGCGATACGCTCCCTAACACTAGCGTCCGAGGACGCGGTGTTTTCCAGATCCTGAAAAGCACAGAAGGCTCCGTTAATTCACGATGATGTTCTGGATCTTCCAATAAATTCGCCGAATATTGTTTCTCGCAGAACTCTTCACTACATTTAGTACATTGTATTTTGCTCGTACGAGGATGAGCAAATCACATGATCGTGCTGCAACGCGATGAATAAAAAAAAATCGGTCAATCAAAAAATTCTGACACTGAAAACAGTAAAAAAAAAAATAGTATTCCTTGTATTGAAGCAAAGCATTGATCACGTACTAAGAAAAAAACCAGCATCCGCCCGATTTACTTAGTAAAAAGTAAAGCTTTCGAGAAATCAAAAAAAGAATATGCAAACGTAAATTCTACTTGAAGTGAAAGAAAGCGACAACACAGCTAAACAAAGCATGTCGATAGGGTGGATATATCAGAGTTTTCAAAGCGTCTGCTGCGATGCCTCATGGATTCAACATGTATTTTCGTATGAACAAAATATTTTATTGCTAACGATACAAATTCCGCATCATGATTGTTGCTTGTATAATTGATATTAACCATTAAGGCCTTGATGAGTTCCTCGGTATCCGGTGGATCACCACCCGGGGTCCTCGGGCTCAACGTTACGTGAAGTTCTTTGGTGCCGTCCACCTCCACTTCGGTCTCCGACTTTTTTCTTTCTTTCTTCTCCTTCTGCAAACGCAACAGCGGCATGTAGACCTCGCACTTTTTATTTGTCAGAAAACAATTCACAACGTGAAAAATTGTTTGATACATAAAAAGGTCTGTATTTCTTTTATTTACGAAATATATATACTATAAATATATAATAAATTCCATTACTTTCATACATCCCATGCGTACACGATGTACTTACGTTATTTTCCAACTGAAATTTTTATACACATGTTAGTTCTTGCCATAATTTTTAAGTATGTACCTTCGTTTTTTCTACTTCAATCTTTGCCTTCTTTTTTGGTGGTGGCGCAGGGTCCTTTTCAGATTCCACGAAAGCTGTTTTAAATTCAGCTATCTGTGCTTTATCATAAACTCCTCTCTCTTCCCAGATTTGTAGTAACCTGTTCAGCCGCTCTCTCGTCTTTTCATCGAAACCTTTCATATGCTCGAAGGCTTTTGGCAAGACCATCTCGAATTCCTTCCCAAACTCTGGCCCTTTCTTCTTGCTGTTTTGGATGACGTCGTTTGCCAGATACATAAACATCAACTTGCGATTGTCCTTCACTGTAAAAATGTATGTAGAAAATGTTAAATTTGCGTTAGTACATTCAATAGAAAAAAAATCAGAGTTGCAGGGGAGTTCTATGGGAATTAAATGTAGAAACAAGAATTACATAAGGATTTCTCTATTGTTGCAATACAACCATGTGCTTCAACCATGTAACTTCAACTGAATTTCTGTTTGAATTCCTTGAACTATTTTTTAAGCTAAATACATTCTATTTACTTATTTGCCTTATAGTAAATTCAAGTATTTGCTCCATTCTTCCCTCCCCATGTTGCTTCCATAATATGTATTAACATGTCACCTCTTTGCCATTATTTTCACTCGGCCAGAAGGTGGCAGCAGTATTAAATATATCTTTAAAAATGTCATTCAATATTTAAATATGGAAATTTATCCCTTCTTAATGTATCCTGTCTCTATCGCTTAAAATGATTAATGATCAACGGCCGTTTGAAGCAAGTTTCCTCGACACAGATATCAATCTAAACAACGCAATCCCGTGTTGGAAACGGAGCCGCAATTGCAACGATTCACGTTGCTCGTCGTAATCTCTGCGAGTCCTACGGCAATTGTATCGCAACCAATTGGTTTATCATTAAGAAATTTCGACGACGCTCGCCCGGGGGGACGTCGGCGAGCGTCGCGGGCCGTCCTGCCGCGTCGTCGAGCTCAGAACAACTTTTCGATCCAGCGGACAGGACGCTCCTGCGACGTGCACGTGCGGCCGGTCGCCCGTACCTTTGCACATCTCCTTGTACCAGATCTTCACGATGGTCGGGTGGTGCTTTCTGTGATGTATCAGCCAGAGCGAGAGCGTCTGGATGCTCTGCTGCGACGGGTTCAGGTCCATCAGCCGTTTGATCAGGGCGCTCTCCGTGAACCCCGTCATCGCGCGTCGGTTGGCCGTCAGCGGGAGGCCTCGCTCGGGGTTTCTTCTCGGTCACGGACGGGGATCACCGTGTCCTCGTATCACCGTCCTCGCGTATACGAACGCACACGCACCACACGAGTGCGGACCGGAGACAACAGCTGAACCCTGGCGCAAACGTACGACTGCACGACGACGACGAACGAGGGACGCGCGCTCTGCGCAGACGCAACGGAATATGGCGCCGCCGCGCCGGCGGAAAGTCGCCCGGCGGAACCCGGCACACGACGCTCTCTTCCCTCGCGATTGTCGCCAAGTGCAGCGCTCGACCGTACCGACCGTGGGGTGCCTTGTGGCGTCCTTCGTTTCACGCTAGGTGGCACCGTTATTCAGATTTGGAAGGGGAAATTGTTTATATTTTTTATTAGAATCAACTACTATTGTAAGTATCCTATTTGTGTCGACAAATCCCCCTTCTTCTTTCAAAATCCAGCGATATTATCCATGTACTGAAAAATAATGTTTCTTTTCATTTGTGTGCAGGACAAGTAGGCTATAATGTTCATTTCTACCACGGCAGATTATGGACATAATTAATGATATGAAGCAATTCAGGAAGAGAGATAGATGAAACGATTAAACCGATTTAGAACAATAATTTATTCGTATATAATTATCTTATAAGAGACGGCTATATATATATATGCCTAATGGACAAATTACTGTATATACAGTGCGTACGATTTTGGAAACAATAATTTACTTCGTACAGAACTATTTTATCGCTATGTGTCTAATGGACAGGTTATTGCGTCTCCTTTTAAATATCAATAATTTCGTCGCTTATGCATTATTAATATAAATCGTTAGAACATTTATAATATATCTCCTGTTATTTGTATAATATTTACAAATTTTATTTACGAAGAAAGAGATTATCATTTCATCGAGTTCAGCACCGATTTATAACAAATCGATTATAATTAATCGTTAAGCAGTTGTCACCTATAGAACGCAACTAGAAGTCAACGAAATACTAACAAATACTAAACGTGTTTAATATTACAAACATAATATATAAGAATTAGAGAATTTAACATATTCAAGATTTCTTTTTTTTTTTTAGCTTTAATTCTTAGAATTTTTCTATTCCACATAGCACAGAGAATTAAAAAGAATTCTTTTTGTATTCTTCTGAAATGAAATTCTTTTTGAAAGGGTTTCTTTTGAGTTTATTTGGAACAGATTGTTTTAATTCATAAAGAAATTTAGAAATTTAAAAAAGTGAATCCTTTTTGAGTTTATAACAATCTTGTGTGCTATTTGGAACAGCATTTCTGAAAGTAGATAACGAATAAATGGAAGTAATGTTAAGGAAAATCGAAATAGCGATTCGCATTTATAAAGAGATGAAATAAAAATTGATTTTGTACATCAATTTCTGAAATTTGACACGCATTGGATTTTTTTCATTTAACTTTTCGAAGTTTATTTAATTGTTACATTAATGTAAATTTAACAACGTTCAGCATTGATATATACATATGTATACAAGTGTGCATACATTTTAGATGTATACCATGATTGCTTTAATTTTGGCAGTTGATCAAGTTTTGCTAAAGCAAACATCTGCCATTCGAAGCACTTAGAAAACAAAAACCGATTAAAATCTACGTGTATATACTTCTATAATCATAAACATAAGAGTGAATACGGTTGCTTGAAACGATATGCAATAAATGCCAACTACTCTCTTATCAAACTTAACGCAAACAAAATTACGTTTTTTCAGAAACATGGATATTCGGCATCTAAACTTCAAATCTAAACTTCAAATTGATATAAGGATCTGAGGATAAACGATAAAAATGTAATCTTATATAGAAATTTTATTACCGACATATAAAAAAAACTAATTATTTGGAATAATTACAAGGGCGGCAATTTTTCTCGATAATACTCCTAATTAATACTGTATCGAACTTTAGCAGCTCGGTCCGTAAATCGATGTCTACGAGACCTCGATTTACATTGTAAAAAATATTCGCCGCATAGAATGATGGTAGCAAACTTAATAAATGAATAACGAATTCCTAATAATCAATTAATCCTAAAATGGAACGAAACGTAATGTGTTGACCGAAGAAAGTCACGATTCAACCCTGCCGGATGTCTCGCCGTTTACTTCCGTCTTTAGCTTTTGCTCCTCTAGTTCAACCTCTTCTTGTTGTCCCTGTCCTATTTGATCATCCACATTCACCTCTTCTTCTTCCTCTTCTTCTTCCTTGCCGCCTTGCATCACTTCTTCCTTCACCGTTACATTACCATCGCGCTTTTCAGGCTCGCGATTCTTCTCGCGAGCATTCTCAGTCGACGAAGGATGGATCTCTTCCCCTGGTCGGTGGAAAGTCAGTACGTGATGGTCCAATTCCGCGCTGAAGAAGAACTTGAGCGTGCACTTGGAGCAATCGTACGGTCGCGCGTCCAGTCCATGTTCCTGCAGCATATGATTCTGCGAACAAACGCAGTTGTTTTGTGTATAAAAAAAACGAAATAATAAACTTTCATTTCAATATAATTTTTATATATTCAATTTGAAAAAAAGAGGATAGATTTAAACGAAAGCATGAAAAAAATTTAATGAAAATATGCAATCTCGTTTGCAGCTAAGATCTATAAAAAAAAGTTGTAAACTTACACGAAATATTTGGGAATCAATAGCGATCGTAAGTTAAATTTTTATTTAAAAAGCAGTGAATTAATTTGTTTTAATAGCCAACTTTGCACTGGTTTTTAAAGCTGTGTATCCGATTATTTTCTTCTCTAAGAGCTTACTATAAACGGTCGTTACTATAAACGCGAGTGAATAATTGTTATTTTACGTTTGAGACATATTAGCAGACGGTTAAATTACCTGAAGGCCAATGGGAGTTGTGAAGAGCGACTGACAGATGTAACAGCTAAGGGCAGCACAACCGGCGAAAGTGTGCTCTATTAAGTGAATTTGCAGCTGCATAGGACTGGCGGCTTCGAATAAACACAAGTGACATCGTAAAGCCTCCAAAGAGACTTTCCCGGATCCCTCCAAGTGTTCTTTCCTCACGTGTTGCTGAATTTTAGCTTCAGTTGGAAACGACACCTAGAAATTTTAATATTTTACAAAATTATTTTCACACTTGAAGATATAAATTAAAAAAAAAGAAGGAAAAAACTATAAATTTTTAATAGAAATCGTCAAAAATTCAATATTCTACATTTTATTATTTTAATACAAATTAATTATAATTAATAAATCATTCTATTTTTTTGGACGTTCAATTTCTTTATTATCATTATTTTAACAAAGTGAAGATTAGATTCTATTATTGGCAAATATCTTAGATTTTATGCTACATTACTCTAAGTATCGTTAAAATTAGGTGAAATATTTTATACTAACTTGACATTGTATGCAAGTGTAGGTATTGGGACCACCGCTGGCGGGCTTTTCATGCTCGGCGATTCTGTGCTTCTCAGCCTCTTCGGGATCTTCGAACTTTACCCCGCACTCTTCGCACCGTTTCTTATTCGCGTTTCCGTCGTTTCTGGATCGTTCCTCTACCTTGAGTCCTCGTTCGTGTTCCCACTTGTCCTTGGACTCGTCCCACTGGCCGTCCTTGCTCGCGAGCCAGGCCGCCTCGTATTTGGCCCGATGCTCATAGGTGGTCGAGTTCAGAATAGGTAGTCCCTGAGAGTGTCGCATGTAGCACGGTTTACAAACTCTGAGCAACTGTCCGCTTGTACTGGCAGGATTGGGTGGCAGGTTGACAAAGTCCTCGGGCGCGAAGTCGCGCAAGCAGAGGCAGCAACCTTGATTTTGGCTCTTGCCGCCACCAGGACTGATCGGGCTGGAGCCGGTGCTGCGCGGTCCCGAGGACGTTCGCAGGTGATGCCGGGCGTGCAGACGACATTCCAGATCGCTGATCAACGTCTGTCGGCAGACAACGCACGGCGCGGGCAGATGAGGCAGCGTACTGTCCAGCCGCTGCTGCGGATCCACGTTCTCCAGGCTGTGTCTCTGCACGTGGTCCAGGAATTGGCTCTCCGACGTAAGGCTGCCGCGACACACGACGCACGTGTCGCTCAGCTGGATCTTGCAGTGCTTCTGCAGCTTGTGCTCGGCCAGACTCGCTCCGGACGGGCACACCTCGTCGCAGATGTTGCACTTGTGACGGCCGCCAGGCTCGTTGGACGCGTGCTGAATCCTCGTGTGTGATTCCAGCTCGCTTCGCGAGCGACAGACCTCGCCGCAGTAGCCACAAGTCATGCTCAAGGTAGATAGGGACTTGTTGGAGAGCTTCGGCGGTGTGTGGGCGAGTTTCTTGTGTGCCTGCAGCTCGGCCTCGTTTGCGAATTCCCCGCGTTCGCAGAGCTCGCATTGCTGAACGGAAGTGCTGTAATTCGGACGTTTGTTGTTGTTGTCACGCTGATTCAAGGAGTTATTGTTGCTTGACGCTGGCGATCGGCCCCTCTTCACAGATTTCGTCTAGGATTTAGAAAAGTCATTTTGCGAGTCTTATACTTAATTATATTATATGAAATATTTCTATATAATGTAACTGAAAAGACCTTTTCTTTATTATTTAAATCTACAAAATATAGAATCAATATTTAAGATATATTCTAAATTAGTTAAAATTTTTATTGAATTGAATGAAAGGAGATGAAGGAGTTAAGATATTAATGTTAAAATAAAAAAATGAATCTGTCAATCAAATCATCTTCAGTATTATTGATCGCAAATATTAAATTACACCAGACAATAATTATAAATAATAACGCAAATAGAATATTAAAATTAACAATTCTTATTCAAGATGTTAAAATCCATGATGCTTATAGTAAATTGATGACAGATAATATGAGTCAAGAATAAAACTGAAATAAGCAATTAAAAATTAAAAAATTAAGAATTTAAAGATTGACTTTGTTAAAATTTACCCAGATAGGAAACTTTTGGATAGGAAATAAATGTACTGCTTCTTTTCATTCACAGTATCTCGCAATATGTGTCGTAAGATAATTTTGTATAACGCATATCTTTTGCTGGAAAAGAATTTTCGAATTTGAAGTTATAAATACTAAAAGAATTATGAAGAAAAGTTACTTAAAAAATAAAAAATAATAAAATTTCTTACTATTACTTAAATAATAATTGTATAATTTTTTGCTGTAACGATTTTTATAATAATTATAAAATTAATTTCTGAAATGTATTCAGTAACACGTGTGCTAAGATGATTCGCTCTAATTATACAATTATACAAGAATTTATTTTAGGCATCAATTTTGTAAAGATTGCTACATGTTACAATAATTAAATTTAGAATTAATGATTTTAAAAATTAGATTTAGACTTATCGCACCGTATATTATACTTATATTTTAAAATTAAAATAATGCTAAAATTTTTCTGCATGCGTTCCTATCTGGGTACTTCTAGGTTTAGCTTACATTGATGTAACAATTAATCTTTCCTTTATTTTGTTAAAAACAAAACTTACCTCTTCCTGATTTCTGGCCGGTCGATGAACACGTCCGTTCTCCCTGTTTCTGACTGACGATGCCTGGTGGTGGTTCTGCGCCGCCTGATGATGAACCTGAGCGACGTGTCGATCCAACAGGAATTCCACCGCGAAACCCTCTCTGCAGATGGGACACCTGTAGAGACTGGCCGAGTGGCTGGCGAGATGAAGCTGAAGCTCGAGCTCCGAGCTGCAACACGTTCCGCAGAAGACGCAGCGCGTCGCGACCACGCCGGGTGTCGAGGCCGGACTTCTCGTAGCTCCGACAGGACTGCTATTTATCAGAGACGGGACGACGGGTGGAGGCGCGTGTACACTGCGCACGTGGGCCGCCATCTCGGCCTCGCTCCTGAAGAAGCACCTGCCGTCGCCGGAGTTCGCCGCGTTCGCCCCTGGCGGCGAGTTCTCGTTGTTGGACAGGGTGCATACGCTACACCGGTAGATCCGGCACTCCTGGCTATGCTTGACCGCGAAGTGCACTTGTATCGCCACCTTGGAGTCGAACGTGTCCCGGCACAGAGCGCAACGGTACAGATGATGCGCGTGGGCGTCCAGCAAGTGTCTCTGAAGCTGATCCGGATGCGGGTAGAACTTCTTGCACGCGCCGCACGTGAATTCCTTGCTGACCTGGCCCAGGTAGTGTTTGGTCAGGTGGGCCAGCATGTCCTCGCGGGTCGGGAAAACGGACTCGCACTTGGGACAGAGATGTTGCCTGCTGGATATCTCCTGGTTGCGGTGGTCGGCCTGCAGGTGCCGGGCCACGTGCTCGCGAAAGGACTCGAAATCCTTGAGCGCGGCGTCACACTGACCGCACAACAGGGTGTCGGCGGTGTAGCCGGCGGTGGCGTCCGCGGATGCCCTGGCCGGACGTTTGTTCGTGAGATCGGCGGCTTCCGGAGCCGCGTCCCTGCTCCTCGCCACTCTGGAGTCTCTCGCCGGAGCGCTGCTGTAAGCGCCGTTCAGCTTCGTCTCGCTGTAATCTATCCCGGCCGTCGGCGCCAGTCGACGGTTCTCGCAGTGCTGGAGAACGTAGTGCTCGGCGTAGGCCGCTGTCGAGGTGCACGGAATGCCGCACAACGGGCATATCACCATCGTCGCGCTGAAGCCGCTGTCCACTCGGTGTATCGACAGCGAGTGATCGCGCAGACCGGCCAGGGTGGAGAATTTCATGGTACATTGGTCGCAGGTGAATGCGTTCTCGTAGTGATCCCGTTCACCGGCAGGTCGGTCGGCCCTCTCCTCAGGCGGGTACTTCCGGTCGGGGCGCGAGTCCTTCGAGCTGTCGACCTGGCGATCGGGCGGCTTGTCGCGCGAGCAAAACACCGCCGCCTGCTGCTCGTTCGACGTTCTGCCCGGCGACGGCGGCCGCGCCAGACCCTCCGCGCCGCTGAGGATCGCCTGGTGCATCGTGCGCACGTGCATCTGCAGCTGCTGCATGCAGCTGAAGGAGTCGCGGGTGCAGTACATGCAGGCGAGCTTCAAGGGCGAGTTGAGAATCGGCGTGGTGGAGGTGCTGCCGGTGCCCTGCGACGTCTTCATGACGTTCCTCGGGTTCAGAGTGAGATTCAACGACGGCGACGGCGACGACGGCACCGGCGGTGACGACGTGCTGTGCGAGGAAACGCTCCTCCTACCGTAATCGAGGTCCTGGAGCTTGCCGGCCGATTGAGAGGACGATGATTGGTGATGCTTCTTGTGGGATTGCATGTGCGACGTTAAGGCCGCGGCTGAGCTGTAGCCTCTCGTGCAAGCCGTGCATTGGTAAGGCCTCTGGGTGTCGTGCGTCTTCAAGTGAATCTTCAGGTGATCGCTGGGAAAACGAAATATTCACGTTCGAAAACTCGTTGCAGGCAAACGCGGTCAAAGTGCCGCGTTTAAATTGATATACAGGGTGTTTGATAAGGCATATCGCCCAGTGTGGGTAGGTAAAACGGACGGACGGTTAAACGGACTGACAATGAGTCCTTTATCGTTTTACGATTATGACAATAAATAAAGGGTTATTGATTCATTAATAAAGATCTGCAAATCAGAGTGTGTTCGCGCGATGAGTGTGATGACTATGTGAATGTAAAGAAAAAAGTTTGAAAAAAAGACGGATTTGAATCCGCAACACAAGCTACGTTCCCGGCTGGTAGCTTCTAGTTTTGCAACTCGTTTCTGCATCTCGATGCATGTGTATACCGTGAATTTATTTTTCTAACAAATGCTTGAGAATTGCGAAGAATCGAGCGCTTTTACCTCTTATTAATGGAAGGATAGTACTATACATATATAAAATTTATCGAAATCAGAGAGGACAGATCCTGATAGTTCTCTTGTAAATGATTAGTAACGGAAGGATCCTGAGTTTAATTTCAGTGGTGTCTCATCTCGCACATTCCATTTTCAGCAGAAAGTTACAGAAGAACTTTTTAAGTCTAGGTGACATTAGGGATTATTACCTAGCTGCTCATCTTGCACTAATGTGTCACAATCGCAAAATGGTACAGAATTTTTCTGTACCATTCTGTTTATTGTCAGTTTAATCCACACTATTTATCTACTCTCTAAAAGTAAATCAGTGAAATGCACTGTCAATCAGTGATTATACACTGTCGCGATTGTCAGTGTAAAGTATAGTACTGAATTTTTCAGTGCTTTTAGAGAGTATGGCAAGTGATACATTTATTATCAAACACCCTATATAATAGACGCTGAAAGGCGATTGAATTATTAATTCGGTCACATATGTGAACGCGTTAAATGGCGTGACCAATATAGAATGCATGTAAATAATAGGTACAAGATAAAAAGTGAAACGGTTTTTGATATAATACATTACTTCAAATATAACATTTTCCGTATATATTTATACGTGTAAAAATATATTTAACGTTGAAAATTTATTAATATTGAATTTAATAGTGATGAAAATAATATTTTTATTTAGAAATGATGTGTGTGCTAATCAATAAAATGGTATTTAGCTTCGAACAGTATTTCGTTTATTAATTCCAATTGTATTTTAAAAGCAAACTAACGGTAGCGATCCTCTATTTTAAGAGTAAATTAATCGTCTCATACGAGTGTTTTTCTTGACATTTGCGATCACCATTCTCGGAATAGATGACCGACGCTTTAGACCGACTTATCTTTAAAACGCTAAATTGCCTTTCGTTGTACAGATCGAGGATCTAATTCAGGAAATTCTATTTCCTGTAATACGTGACGAGTCCATGTATATTAAGTCTCATCAAGAGTATGCGTCAATCAAATACTTGAAAATAGATTCGCCTCGTGAAGATATCATGATTTCCAGCGCGGAAGTCGGACATAAAACTATCGGATAGCGCGGCAATCTTTAATAATACCATGGGATGTGATCGATAATGCTAATTTATCGGCGATTCGGTAACTTCAGCCAATTCCAAGTGAGGTACGCGCGTTTAATATCGAATCGGATTTTGCGGCGATGCAATCGACAAGTCCAAATCCGAGGGAAAGAATTAAACGATGGCAATTCGATTAAGAGCGCAACGCGGGAAGCTTAATGAAGACGGACGGACGGAGCTCGTCGCAACTTGCTTGAAAATATTTCCCCCCCCTTTCGACCGCTAATTAAGTATCCCACTAATGAAACTCTGAATGTATTACTTAGGTCGAAGGGATATCGACGTCAGGGCGACCACATTAAACGTTCGACGACATTTCCAACGTTTGAAGAAATAAATAAATAATTCTCGTTCTATTAAGAAGAGAATCTATAATTATTTTTCGCTGTTTTCAAGCGAGAGGCTATATTAACGTATGAATTTTGTGTGCCATCAATTCTCTCTTATTTAAATGTGCAAGAGCCGCATAGAAAATCGTTATTCCACGTTGATATAATGGGATAATGGTTAACCCTTAAATATCCGATATTTAAATACTAATTGTTTTCAATAATTCTATATACTTTTTTTATAACATTAAACAAAGTCCGATACGAAGAGAAGCAGAAGAAGGCAGAAGCGTCGTCGTGTTTGTAATCCATCGTAGAAGAAACGAGAAAAATAGTTTATACAGTTTCTTAAATAATCGACCTCAGTCTTCTACTTTGCTAGACTGTCAATCGATAACGCAAAACGGACAAATAAAGCTAATAATACGGTTGGAGAGTTTATCATGTTCATTTCAGAGGGTTTCGATCAACTATGAAATGTTTGCAGATTATGGATTTATTTCACGTCGTATTTTCGCTACAATTCTCGGTCCGAGATGCGTTTCCCGATCATCGGCATGAATAAACAGAGATTCTGGATATAACGCGCCCGAGATAACTCTCGAGATAACGTTCTCTCGCGGCGATTGGGCGAGTCTTAAATCTGTGATAGAAAAATGAGACTTTAATCATCATCGTTTTTACTTATCGTAACAAGGATAGCGTCGATATGCGAAGATGGCATTTATAGCAACGAGCGTTGAATATAACATCGCGGAGAAAGCGGAGATTTCGGACAGGTCGAAGCCGGGTAACGACTCCGGCGATTTTCGCGGCGGACCCGACCGTTGAATAATTCATCGGTGCCCGGTGTATACGTCGGTCCACGGTCGGCGGCGGAAAACTGAATCCGCGAGCGTTTAAGGCGAGATCGGTCCACGAGGTCCGAATGAAGAGGCGAAACGGCGAGGCGCGACGGTCAAGCGAGCTGTCTCGGCACGCCGAAACGAAGACAGACGGCGAATTTACTCCTGCACTTTGCGCCTGAATTATTCATGCGCCACCAGGATTATCGTCCGGGTGAACCGCGGCTGTCCTATTATCGAGCGTATCGTTTCGCGGCCGGCCGAGCGCGACCGATGACGATGCGAGGTGAGAAAAAAATGAGGGAAAAAATAAAAGAGAGAGAGAGAGAGAGAGAGTCGAAAAAGGACGACTCGAAAGCGTCGTGCTCGCTTGACGAAGAGAATGATGACGAGTCCGCGCCGGTCGAGCCGGTATTAAATACTACTCGCGCGTATTCCTGTTTTGACGCCGCTATTACGCGGCGTCTCGCCGACGTGTCACCTTCGTCGAGAGACTACGAGATGACATTTGGACGGTGGAGGACATTCGGACGCGGTGAGGTCTCCGTTCGCGACACTCGTCGGTATCCTCGAGCGAAAAAATGCCGTTTGCGATAATTGTAACAACGGATTAAACTGATTTCGTATAGTATAAATTTCGGAATATTCGAAAGTTACAATATGCTACTTTTCTGTTATATGTACGGTGATCGTATTTCTTTCAGAAAAATAAAAGATACCGCCACCTATCTTTCTTCTACGAACATGTGCAATGTAAATTTATTATTAACATTAATATTTTTCCTTGAATATATATTTATATGAAAAAAAGTAAAATTTTGTAAACTAAATCAATTATATATAAAAAAAGAAACTCATTTTTTCCGTTCGTCTTTAAAACTCATCTTTACTTAAACATTACATAAAATACAAAGATGATAAAGATTGAAATGTAGAACATTTTATAGGACTTTTCAGAAATAAAGGACAAAAGTGAGTTTTCAAGAAAAAAATAAATTTTAAGGACACAGATCTAAAATAAAGGACTGTTCTCTGTAATATAGAACGGATGGTTACTGTAGTTATATCTCGCGATAGTTTTTAATAAAGGCTTGCAAAAGGTACTTTTAAGATGAAAATAATATTTTAATATTATTGCGAATCGTGCATCGATCCGTAATGTATCGTTTCGATACGTGTTTTACATTTTGCCATTTTGCCTATTTACATCAGTTTAGATAATGCAAAAAGCGCAGCTAGGACAGATTTTATTTTCTCACTTGAAATGATCATATTTGGCTATGTCCAAGATTGGAAAGATATCGAGAAGCACAGCGGCTGAATTATTTAATTCTACGCTTCAAGTGTTCTTTTCCAATAGACACTCTGCTGTATCTATTGGAATTATATCTTAAAAATAAAGTTCTATAAGGATTTACGTCTTTAAAGTTTAATTTACAAGAAAAATATTTGATTTTCAAAGTGACTTTGAGAGGACTAAATTTCGAAATAACTACTTAGAGTTGCAATGCCAGAAGAGTTATTTTAGCGAAGAAAGAATAGAAAGAGAATTAGAGCTTTCGTGACGATTTGACTGCCTAATCCTTGCAAAAATGTAGAGTTCAAGCGCGTAATGGCGAGCAGCCATTATACAAGAAGAAGATCGCGTTTGGAACGCTGAAAGGAAATGGAAATAAATGGTCCGTTAAACTCCACCCTCGTCAGTCCAAAGAATCACCCTATTCGTGGGTGCGTTATCGTGCTCTCGTCAATCGCAAAACGTTCTTTTATTTCGTAAAGATTTAAGATATAAAAAGACGTCTGTTTGATGAAAGACAATTATCAATTTATGCCTAAACGCTTTACATGCAGGATCCACGTCGATACTTGTTCAGTCGATTGTGGAAAAAATTGCATTGTCTTAACTTTATTTATCGAAATTAGTTGACGCGAAAAGATGATGCAGACGGCGTCATCTGAACGACACGTTGGCAGAAAAAGCGAAGAGCATTTGTCTATCGGGAGGTCGACTCCGGCATCCGTGAACCATGAGAATTACGTGAAACTGCCGGTAAAATGCGATCTCGCTGCCGCATTCCGTGAGAATAAAAACACCACCGTGAGACACGGCTCGTTGAGATACGTAAGATTTCCTGATTGGTTTCGGTTAAACCGGATCTGACTTTGACAAGTCGAGACACTGATTCTACATGATTTGAGACTATCTTAAGGCAAACATTTACTTTCTTTCGAAATTATTGGAAATAGAAAATTTTCGAAATTAAAACTTTATAACGAAGGTAGAAAATTTTTTCCTGTTACATTATTTGACTAGATGTTAATTTTCGAGCTGTATGAATAGATTTCTAGTATTTTTGGTCTTATTAGAATTCCTCGAATTGGCCAGAGGGTATATCGACGGTACAATTGAAATGATATATTGTTGCGTGTCCGCAATCTGTCATAAGCGAGAGTCTTGGTTAAGGGCCGACAGATCTCTCGCGTTGCATACTCGGCGTGAGAACCACGGAGATTTTCACCCTTTTGTTGGGTCACCCAAGCCGACTGCTAAGGTGGGAGGACGAATAGAGACGTGGCGTAAAGATCTGGCGGTGTGATTATAATAGCGGTTGACAGGTGAGGAGCAAAGACTTGTTAGAACTTTCGAATCCGGTTTCGTTTGCAATCGGAAAGCTCCATGAAAGAAAAAAGCCTATAAATAGACGTAAAAAGATTGCCCAGGAAATAGTAACGTTCCACAAAACGTTGCTGTCAATTAACAACGCAATCATGCGTAGGATGTAAAAATAGAACCATCAAATCTCAAAAGTTGGCGATTAATTAATTTACAGTATAAATCCTTCGCGGATTTCTGAAAATCGGAATTTCTCGAAATGCGGAATTTCTTGGCGAAGGGAACTGCGAGGGATTCGCAGTCGCGAGCGCGACTTTAACGGCCGGCGAAGGCGGACGAGCGGCAACGAGGCTCTTGACTAATGTTCTACCTGTTGTCCCGTAACACCTATGCGTCCTACCTGTCCGCTCGCTCGGGCCCCGCGGGGGCCCGCGTGTACGCGAGCGCACACGCGTGCATACACATGTGTCAAGTTAGAAAAAGATGCTTCGCGCGCGCGCGGCCAGCTTAGCATTTCAATGCGCATAAGACGATTCAATGCCGAGCGTGCGTGCGTGCATACGTGCATGCGTGCGGGAGAGGGTATATACTACGCATGAAAAAGAGGGAAACAAACAGCTAGGCGTCGAGAAGGGCACGAGGAGGGAAGGAAGAAAGAAGCAGCCACGTAAGAGAGTAAGCTTGACTAATGCCACCCGGGACCGCGGTCGTCGTGTGATCATTACTCATTTGTCACCCGTTGGATCGGGGTCCCCTGGCATCGGCCAGTGGGACCCCGTTGGGCCCCGCGCGTCGCGCACCGACAACCCGGCAGCACCCCGTCGAGGCAGCGCCTCGTTCAGCCATCTGTTGCGTTTATGGCCGCGCCAGCGCGATTATTTCTTTTACACCTTGATGATCTTTACTGATTATGTATACATATGTGTATGCGCGTGAGTTTTATGACATAATCCATGAATGTCAATTAAATCTTTTGCAGATTGACTCGTTCGGAAAGAGTTCCGAACTGTTTAGGAGGAAGGTTTACAGTTTTGAGTTTTCGTGGTTTGCGACGTTCTATAAATTATCGCTTGATAAATTTTGGTGATTGACGTGGCAGCGCAAGTATGGAGATTAAATTCGCGCTTACCTCCTGGAGAAGGCGGCCTCACATTTCGAGCAGCGGTATCGCCTGTCCCCGGTGTGCAGCTTCACGTGACGATCGCGGCTGCGTTTGTGCTTGAACAATCTGTTGCACCAACTGCATCGATACGGCATCTGATCGCCGTGGCTCTGCAATTAATACAATCATTGTGTTTGTATTTCAGCATCCCTTCAATTTTGTTCATATAAATAATAACCGTAGTAAAAATGCTGGTTATATTAATGCTATCACAATTATAAAATTATAAATTTTTCGCAAAATTATCGTATCTTTGAAGCTTTAGCCAGAAAATTATAAAATCTAATTGAAATTTTGTTTCTCACTTAAAATTTGTAATCTTTATTGCTGTTTTTGTCTTGCAGAATCACGTAATTCTAGAATATGTTGCAACTTATAAAGAAGTTTTGTTACGTTAGTTACAAGATTAAAATGATTTACACAAGTGTAATATTAGTGTAACATTAGTTATTTCATTTCTTTATATTTATAGAACAAACGATATTGACTTTACTGACAACTGTGTAATTAAAGAAAAATAATTTATATCCATGTTCCTGAAGAATTCCATGTTCATGAAATAATAGTATTTCCAATAGTATTATTTTCAATTTATATAGAATTGAAAATCTATATACGTTACAGAATAAAACACGTTTCAATCACATGGAAGAGATGTAGGCTCTTAACGTCTCAATGCTCTACGCGAGAAACCTTATCAAATGCGCGAGAGATGAGAAAGAAGTCGGGAGAAGAGTTTCATGGAGCAAGAAGAAGAAGTAGCGTAGCGTCGGCTCTCTGTCGGCCGCGGGACGCGTCACCCACCCAGATCACGGTGGCCGATATGATCCCATACGGTCACCTTCTTTGTGCCGTGCTCCCGCTCGCGGAGCTAAAGCGCTTCTCGTGCCGCTCCGTGCCACGAAATGGTCGCGACAAGGTAAGTTAAGCTTGGCACGTACGACGAGACCGCGCCGGTCGACTTTCCAGCTGTCGGCTCCTTTGAAGAGACAATCTAGACGATGGGCGAAGCGATCGCCGCCTTGGTCTCTCGCTCGGTCGGCCGAGGAGGACCACCGACACGAGGACGACTCGCCGATGGCGACGAGAAGACCCGCGTACTCGGGGCTGTTCGATAATCGGACAACCGGAGATATTAAAAGACGAATACTTGGCTGAAAAATTCGGGCCGTATCATTGGGTAAGTTTCATTTAACGCTCGCAACGCCGCTTGGAATTATTTCATCCTTGTTGTTCATCAAATATTAAACAAGGACCAACGATGCTCGCGAGCATTGCGAGCGTTAAATGGAACGTAGCCATTATAATCTGAATGTCGAAGCGTGTCATCGATAAATTATCGATTAACGCTGGCTAAATAAATCTCCTCAAAGTCGCTGTTTTCGTTTCTGGATATTTAATCCTGAAATGACATCCGTGATATCTGGAGAATCTTTAAAATTCAACCATTTCTGGATCTGTCAACGTGAACTTCGCGAGGATCAAGATTGCTCGCCGCGATTGTCGGTAGAGTAAAGTCAACATTGTGCGTAGCATAAATAGACAGCTATCTGCCTAGACTCGGGGGTACTCGGGTCTTGATTATCGGAGTCATATCTGCGCGCGATTCAGCTCGCGTATAATATATATGTATTCAGCAGCGGCCTTCCTTTCGTCGCGTGAGAGGAAAAAGCAAAGAGGAGGGGTCCTGAAGGGGCGGACCGCCACCTGGACGAATAACCTGATAACCGGTACAACCTGTTATGGGCACAACGCTACAGATTCTGACCCGATGATGACCCGCGCCGGCCGGCTTCGGACGCGGAAGAACGGGCCTAATGCCACCGCCATGCAAAACAGAAAAATCCAAAAGGAGAGGACTCCGCCACGCGTCTCCTCCTTCGGACAGGGCACTCGCGGCCTGCTCGTAGCGCGGAAACGCTACGTTAACCTGCCCGCGTGCGGGACTCGTCGACCTCGTGGAATCACACCTCGGACTTTTTCTCACACGGCGCGAGAAGAGAGGAGAGCTCTCTATTCGCGCGACATGCGTGCCGCGCATACTAATGCCCGTGACGAATGTCGATCCTTTTTGGTTTCGCGTACTCTTCTTCTTTCCTTTTTTCCATACAACTGACCTTGCGCCTTACATTGTCGCAAATCGACGCGTACTTGAGATTACAGCTTTTTAATAATTTTTAATAATTTTAAAAGGGAATATATGGACATGGAGGATTGATCTTGTGCCGTACGCTACCATGATAACGAAATGACAAACTTGACTTCTCTCTGCGTACTCTTCATCTCTGTATCTGTAGATCTTCAGCGATAAAGATGCTTGTCTCTAAACATTTTACGTTGCAAGTAACTGTATTCGAATTTAAATGCACGTTTGCAATTTTTGTCTTCAACAGTAACGAGCGAGAGAACATCTGATGATCGAGGGGCTGTTATTCTCCTTACCTGTTCATGTTTCTTCAGGTAGCTGAGCCGCGGAAACGTCCTGTCGCAGAATTGGCAGGGATACGGGGCAGCGGGATTGTTGCCGTCGGGATTGACGCCGACGTCGCCGTCGACCTCGGGCTCCGACGGGAAGCTGGCCGATGTCGGAGTCGCGCAGGAAGACGGCGTCTCGCCGCCGCGACGCGAGTTGGGCCCGCCATCCTCGCTGTGCCACGAGGAACTTCCGGTTCCTAGGGCCTCTGGAATCAACATGGAAAAAGAACCTCATTGATGCGTTCCGATACATATATTATCGAGATTGTTTTCTATCAATCTTAGGTTTAAATGATTCTTTAGGATGTCTTTGCGAGTGTCGCAAGAAGAGGACGCTTCTATATTCAAGGCGACCTACGACTGACGAACTCGTTGTATGTGTTGTAACGACGTTACGAATCTGGCCGGTCTCACTTCGCCTGTTACATGTCCCTTTATATCGTTCTCATAACGAGCGGAGACGGTAAAACTCGTACCATTAACCCCCGAGCCTTGACTGGCTCGGGAAAGATCGCGGTCCTGCGCGACCCTAAATAGCGCCAGGCTACATTCAACAGGCAGGACACCTCGCGCGATTGTTCTTCGTTAACTCAGGGTCGCCTGACACCTCGTTTGAGTCTCTTCTTTGAATCATTTTCGCAAACAAAGCAAGGTATTTGTTTAAATAATATACAATGTTTTTAATTAAATGTATTACTTCTCGCATACTGACAAAAAATTGATTAAAAGATTACAGTATCATACGCGTAAAATAATTCCTCGATATTTCGACGGAAATTACAATTATTGCGAGCGTAACACCTTTCAAAGGCGTGAAATGATTCGGAAGTAGTGACCTCGGCGCGAAACGTCAAATGACTCCGGGTCAAGTAGGTGGCCCCCCGCGTCTCCGTCACCGAGAAAATCCGGCTTATCCTCCGCTCCGTCGCCGAGGGAGAGCGTGTCGCGCCGCCACTTCCGGCGCAGTCACGCCGGGCTAATCACAAATAATTTATAATTGCCGGGAATGAGGACTAGAGAGACCACCGAGCGCTCCGTGATAGAGGCGAAGCGAGGCGCGCCGCGCGTAAACGGTGGAAATGACTCGGCTAGTTGGCCGTTTCCTCATTTGTCGTCGGCCCCGGCGATGGATCGACACCCACGAGTCGATTTAAGAGATTTTGCGGAATCCCAGTCTACGCGCGCGCGTGCGAGCGAGACAAAGACCGCGCCACCCAGAAGACACGAGCGACGATTGTGGATGCTGCTCGTAAATGGCTCGCATCCTCCACCCACGCGTCATCCTCCCGAGGCTCGTCTCTTCCTCTCCTAGAAGGACGTCGCCCAGGCTTTACGTTTCCGCGCGACGTACTTCGACAATTGTGCTGCTCAAAAGATTCAAAGTTTCACTATTTGTATTTATGAAATCGCGTTTTTAATTTCGAAATAGAATAATCTTAGAATTTAAACCCTCGTTTTCATCATCAAAAATAATAGTAATAAAATAAATTAAAAATACAGCACTGGTAAACTCATAATGTCAAATTATATTTAATTCGAGTCATTTTCAACTATTCCGTAGGTTACCACTGCTCCTACTCAATATTTCATTAATTTTGACTAAGAGGAAAATTTTCACTAACATAGAAGTTAAATTAGATAAATTAACAACATCGTTAGTAAAGCTTACTCACGAAGTCGCTAATTTTATCTCATTGTTTTAGTCAAATTAATCGAATATTGAGTAGGAGCAGTGGCAATCCATAGGAGTTTACAGTGAGCAGTTTAGACATGTATAGATATTTATGCTTCATACTCCAAAATACAAGGAAGACTTTTATTTTTTCACATTGCGCAACACGTATAAGCACTTATCGAGACGTTCACCCAGTTGGCACTGCGACTGACTCACGCGTTACGATGATTCTTCGAGTAGATGTTGAGCTGAGAGAGCTACGCGGGGGAATGACTGTGTAGGTATGAAGGAACGTGTCCGATCATTGCGCGTGCAACAAAAGCTAGAGAAGTACTTTGGCTAATCAGTCTATAAATAGAAAATGTAGTTGCTGTCCATTGTACTACTGTCACGTTTAACACTGTGTTTAATTAACATTGATTCTCAGGAATTCCTCGGTACAGGACGAAAACACTCAGCTGACCCGTTGACTCCACCCGTCCCGTCACACGAGAGTGTCGGGGGTGGCTCGAGGGAGAGATCTCTTCGCGAGAACTCTTATTTAGCCCGTGATCGCGTCCGATCGGCGACGATGTGTCATCGTGGCGAAAATAGGCGTATTTAGCGTGCCGATGCACGCGTTGGCGACCTGCGTCGCATCCCGCTGACGGTGCTGTTGTCGCCTCGTGCCCCCGGGACTATTTATAGGAGCGCTTCGACGACGCTTATTAATAGGGGCCCGACTTAACGCCTTCGTTAATTGTGACTTATGCCGGACCATCGCGCGTGCCTCGCGCGGATTTTCGCGCCAGTGGCGTAGCGCGGACCCGCGGCAACGCGTGAACCGTCGAATGAAGGAAACCTGTGCCCTTCGCTCTTTCCATTATCCAATTTTTCCGACTTTTCGTCTACGACTACGAGCACCTTTTTAACTAATCTAAAGAAGGTAAAAAATATTCTTATTTCCTGAATTCTGTGAATATATCGTGCTCCGTTTCATCGGGACATTCGAAATGAATGGATTTTATTATACAAGATTCGAATCAATATAAATTTGATTTTAAGACCGTTGAGAATATCTTTCTATCCGCAAGTCTGACGATTTCGAAATTAATGAGAGGTCGTTGTGCTGCTATATTAGTTTAATAGAATGCTCAGATTTCGCATGACCGTTTCAAACCGTGACATTGCTGTTTGACACCAAGCAGCATCTCGCGGTAAATATTCATGCTGTCCACTCGCAATTACGGAGTAAAATTATCGCCACTGTTACCGGCGACAGAGTTTAATAGCGCGCTCGTCAGAAAGCCATTTTGTATCAACTTGTTCTTGGCGATCGTCATCAATCGCCGCATGCTTACGGGCGTACGTGTGCGTACGTGTGACTACAGATCGGTTATTTATTGCACAAGGATGAACATTTATCACGGGAAGATTCGCGCGAGTAACAATATTTCACGTTGGTTTCGCCAGACTCGATTTACATATAACGCGTGATTTGAGGACTTCAGCGAGAGTCCAAAAGTCCTCATAGAGGAATACTGGAAGTGAAAGGTCAATAGGAAGGGAAAGGGTAATTTTCACCTAGATAGAACAGTAAGTCATGATAATGTCAAAGTGAGCTCTAACGATGTCAAAATGACAAAAAAAATTATTAATTGTGATTGAAAAGTGAATTTTGCAATCATATTCTCGTCATTTTGACGTCACTTTGACATTATTTATGACTTGCTGTTCTACCTGAGCAGTTTTTTTCCAAGTACGCGGATTTTCTGATTGATATCAAGTCGTATGGCTCAAGAACTTGACACTTGAATTAAATTAATTATATTTAAATTTAGATAATGTAAATTTAAATTTTATAATTAAAATTAAGTAATTAAGTAGAATGAATAATGTATCATGTCGCGTTTCAAGGATTTTGCACGTGTAACGTCGCCACGTGTCTGCTTTAACGGAGGGCGCTTACTCAGCAACTTCTGATCGAGAGACCAGAAACAAGAAACGAAAAAAGAAAGGATGACCACCGCGAGAAGTGCCGATGTTAAGGTTGATAAAACGAGACGCGATTATAAATACATTACAAGTAATTCGCGTTCGCCCTTTTCGTTCTAATGATCGTCGTATCAGAATGATAGCGCCAGACTGAGACAAATTCCTTCTACTATGTGAAACAAATAAATACAAGAAACGTAAATACAGAAATTCCACATTCGAGCTTAGGCGAAAACACTTTCGTATCGGGAAAGACTTGCTATAGTATTCTTAATAGTATTCTTCTACATTTTCAATAATTCAAATTTTTGCAAAATCTCAGAGTAGAAAATTTCTCGTAAGTCTATTGAGGCTGAACGGTGACGAATGAAAAGTTGTGAACAAGATGAAGAAGCGCGACGGTAATGTCAAGCTTCGTGGAAAAGTGTGGTAGCAGAATTTTAGGTAAATGAAAATCAGACAGACACGGAAGATGAGAGAGAAGAAGAGAGAGGGAGAGGAAGAGAGAAAGATACAAAAAAAGAGAGAAAGAGAGCAATTATATCCAGACCTTTAGACTTGTGTTGTTCATCCTGTGACGGTTCCTTGTGCGCGTGAATCTTTCCTATCAGCAATTCCAATCGTGAACTGTTGCCTTTGAAGAGCATCTTGTCCTTTTTGTTTTCCGGTGTTCTTCACCTTGATTGGTCTTTGATTTGTTAATACAAAGTTCACGCGTCACGTGTTCAATGAAAACTGTCAAACCGAACTATTGTCATCGAAGTGCCAATGTAGAATTATAAATCGTAAATAAATCGTCAATCGTTGTCAACATTCAGATTGTTGTGAATGCTGAGTAAAAGTTCGGAGTAAGAATCGAAATCGGTACGAAAACAACTTAGTGATCTAAAGAATCAGCTGAGGTCATGTAGATGAAATCGATAATACATCTAACATATTAAGGCTGACTGGTAACGAGTATACCAATCCAAGTGTCATTAAAGCGTATCGATTAAAACGTTATGTTTCATAAAACTAAATAGCTTTGTAAGCTCAATTAACAAACAACGTCCGATGATCCCGATTTAAGGCACTATTGTCATTCATAATGTTTCTTTAAAATAATTAAATTCTCACCGCACACTACACGTCAAATCCCGAGACACAGGCGAATCCGTCTCTCAAATTATCGATTATCACAATTTTACATCCGACCCGGTCTCCAAGTATGTGCGTTAAATCGGCGTGTTTCTCGATCACTTTTCGGTTCTCCGTTTCGTGATGTTTTCGTCGAATGATCAGGTACGTAATTCCGACAGTCGTCGCCGAGCCTCTCGTCGGATCCTATCAGGTTGGTCTGGATCGCGCGGGTCGGCGATCGATCCACCGTCGATCGCGATGCTCTGAGAACTGCGGGCCTCGTCAGTAGTCGACCCGGTATCTCGGGCGATCTCGAGGCGAGCGCGTCAAGGGGGTCCCACCCGTGACTATTATCGCGCGCGATGCAAAGCGACGCGCGTATACGTGCACACGCTTACACACACACACGTGCGCGCGCGCGCGCGCGCGCGCGCGCACGCACGCACGTACACATACTCACGGTCGAAGTTCTCCAGCGAAGTGGAGCCGGCAGAAAACGACAGCAGGAAGAAGGAAAGAGAGGGGACCGTGAAAAGCCGCGCGAGAGAGGCCAGGGAGTCCTCTGGGAAACCAGCCACCGCATTGGACGGTAGGCGGGCTCACACACTAACGAGTACACCCACCTTCCGAGAACCACCGCCACCCGGCACCTATTTAACCTTTCTCGTAACCGGCTCCTCCACCTAATCCTCCACCTCGCACGCGCACGGACCCCGAAGAGGACGCTTAGCGCGCGAGCGTGGTCCGCGAGCCGGAGAGCACCAGCTCGCGGTGAGCGCGACCTCGAGGTTTGCGGACCTTCTTTCTCGACGACGCTAGATCTTTCACGAGGAAGCTTCAGAAAACTAAAGAAGATATTTAGAAACTTTTTTTTAAGGAAGAAGAAATGAGAAAAGATGAAACCGACTACAGATGCCGTTCTCCATCTAATTCACTCGTGGTTGTATTATTCAATTGTATATCAATCAATTTCCTCTATCTATTGTTGGGTCTCTTATCTATTTATTAGATATGGCATTGCGGGTGTAACGACCGTCTCGCTCATTGGAGCCTCTAAATCGCGTGCAATCGTTTTTTCCGGCCCCACTTCGTCGCACCCAGTGTTGCGATTCGCGCGAACAATCAAACTCTCGGCTTGTCGAATTCACGGCGATTTCGTACGCAAGGCGACTCGTTACCCGCGGCTAATGCTACAAAAGCGCCGGTCAGGAAACTTTCAACGGGGTATTCAACCACAAAAGAGTGCCGTTACCGTTCGGTTAACGCCGTAGAAAATGAGCCTCCGCTTTGCGCAGAGAAAATCGCTCGCGTTGTTGAACCGCTCAAGTTTTGTGAACGGCGGTGGATAAAATGAACCATGTAAAACGGCATTGGAATCATTTAGATATGTAAGTACGGTGACAATATTTCTCTATTTGAGAAAAATAAAGGACATCACCACCTACCCTTCTTCCATAAACAAATGTAAATAAATGTAAATTTATTATATTATCATTAATTTTTTCCCTGAATACATATTTATATGAAAAAAGTAAAATTTTGTTAACTAAAACAATTATATGTATATAAAGAAAGAAACACATCTTTATTTAAACATTACACAAAATATGCAAAGATAATAAAGACTGAAATATAGGACATTTTATAGGCCTTTTCAGAAATAAAGGACAAAAGTGAGTTTTCAAGTAAAAAATTAATCTAAAGGACACACACCTAAAATAAAGGACTGTCCTCTGTAAAGTCGGGTACTTACTACACTGTGTATCATGCAACGCAACAGTTGTTGCAATCATATTTTTCTAATGAACAATAGAGTTCAAGACGTACGCGCTAGAAAAATATGGTTGCAGCAACTGTTGCGTTGCATGTTACACAGTGTAGTGAGTCCCGGCTTAATATAGGACGGTTGGTCACTGTATATATAGGAAAACTTCTGAAATATAGTCAACATTGTTGTACGACGAATGTGGTAAAATTGAATAATTATAATTACATTCACCATTATTCTACGTAACTGCAGTATTACTGCTCTCTAAAAGTAAATCAGTGAAACTCACTGTCAATCAGCGATTATACACTAATTGTCAGTGTTAAGTATACCATTAAATTTTTCAGTGGTATACTTAACACTGACAATCAGTGTATAATCGCTAATTGACAGTGAGTTTCACTGATTTACATTTAGAGAGTGGATGTCGAATAAAGATACGCTTTGCACAGCTTAATTTTTAGCTTTGACAGCACTCGCCTGTCACGGGGTGGTTTATGCGACGGGGTTCTCAAGTAGAGACTTCAAAAACACGAAGAAGCCGAACGCAGAAGAAAAGAGGCAGTCGGGGGGTAAAAAAGGCGAATTTCGGTGGTGAGGGGCCCCCCGCGAGTCCTGTGAAATCGCGCGGAATGGATTCTCACACGCGGCTGGAGCTCTGTACCACCTTATGGGGTACGCAACGACGGAGAGCACGGCACCCTATTGGGACCCATAAGGTGCGCGGTCCGTAACTCGTAAGCCGTGCTCAGGAAGGCGCTAGCGCCCACCCATCGCGATTATTTATCTCATTGCGATCGCGCGGCATTAGGTGGTCCCTGACGTCTTTCCTCTCTTCTTTTCTTCCCTCTTATTTTTCGCCACCTCCAGTGCCCCGATCGATACGTTGCTTGTAATTCCTGCAGCGACGTGTTCATTATTTATATACGTGCTACGCAGCCAAATATTTGAATAAATTGAGATCGCTTAATAATTTCTTCAAATAAAATAAAGTCCTTCAATTTTCAGATTTTCAAAGAGGACAAAATCATCATGAAAGTCTTCATCTTAATTTCCCAAATAAAGTTTACTGAAATTTTTATTTATGATTCAGTTATAAAAATTTAATCTCGAGAATTGCAGTAAATAATAATTTCTCTTCTTTTCGTAGAAAGCGATTTTAGCATTAAAACATTTGATTTTTAAAAATATTTACATTTTACAAAAGTCTCTGAAAATTTCCTCTTTAGTCATACGTGTAATACATATTTATTATATAATACATTTACTATGTAATAAATATATGTAGTAATAGGTGTATCTTATTCTTATGCCATTCCTAATACGACTTACATTTACTACTTAAAAAAAAAGATGAACACTTTGTTAAAAATTGTGACTATTAGAATCGTTTAAACTATATTTATTTTTAGCTAACTCGTAATCTTTTTTTGCGATGTTTTCGTAGCAGATCTGTCATCGGTCTAATGACTTCTATAGTTTGCGGTATCGTCGCTCGATCAATTTATCGCCGAAGTGGACCGGATCATGCAAACGAGTTTACTCGATCCTGATCGAGACGAAAACCGTGCGATCTGTCCTACCGGAGGCAAAACTGTAAACCGAAGCAATAAAAAAACAAAGAGAGATAGAGAGATAGAGAGAGACATCGGACTTAGAGATCGCCGTCTTAGGCACGCACGTCCGAGGCATGCACGAGTTGTCTTAAACTGCGCTAATGCCTTTGTCTACGATTATGTTTGTGCTCTCACGATTTTACCCCTAACGACGAGGCTCCCCGAGTCCCGTTAAGAGCAATATTCGCGACGCGAAGGAGAAGAGAAGGAGGAATCGACGGAGGCGCAATTTGTCAAGGGATAGGCGCGAGAAGAAAAAAAAAAGGAGAAGGAAGACATTAGAGCCGTTAATGAGGATGCGCGATAAGGGCGACGGTAATCGCGAGGCTGCGACGCGGATTCTCCGTAATTCGAGCGACCGAGTCGTTGTGGGAGGCACCTTAATAAGGCGCATGTGCGAGCGAAGACGATGTTACGAGCGACTCCGCCTACGCCCGGCTCCGTCCGCTCCTCGTCTCTCGCTCACTCGTGGTGCACGCGTTTTCCTCCTTACCGCCGCGCCGCGACCACGTTCCCACACGCGCGCTACGCCACCCACACGTGCACGTTACGCAACGCACGCTCGTCGGGCTCCCACCACCGGAGGACGGTGCCACGCGCGATTTCATTCATAGCCACGGCGATCCGCGCGCGTGTTAGGCGACGCTCACACGCGAAATGCTCGTCAATGAATCAGCCGTGATCGCTCGTTGGCTGATTCACAAGGAAGTTTCTCGTGCGATCGTACCGTTTGTAGAGAAAAATCAAAACGACCGGAAATCATTGATGCAATGACATCAAAACGTTACGCAAAACGTGAGGATTTTTTTAGAACAAGCGGGACGATCTATGTAGAATGACGTGTTCAATTATTAGGGGATGTGACGTATTTTTTGTTAAAGTGAAGAATTTCAGCGTTTCTCCCTCAGCTGCGTCGAGTGTGCGTCAAGGTGCTACTTCGTTTCCCTCAAGATTGCGGTTTGCGGTTGAGGCGCTTGATGAGAGGCGCCCAGTAATTTCGCCATCTCCTATGCTTATGCGAAGTCTACTTCATTCGATATACCTTCGATCCACGGGCGATGAGCTACTCCGCAAGACGGCGTCTCCCGCTAGATCTTGGAGACGCAAGGCCGCCGCATCGCCGCATTACTGTTTCGCTATTTGCGGTCGGCAGATCACACGGAAACCGTAGGAATCGCGCCTCGATATTCACGAAGGCCTGTGAGAACGCGGGCGACCAGACCGTACGACGTTCCTTCGTGAATTTATTAGATTGAGACTTTCTCACGCGAGCATCTCGGAGGAGATCCGCGGAAGTGGCGCATCGTTCTCATGACTTTCTCGAGCGAGTCGAACGAAAAACTGAAATTATTTATTTATTTAGGAATGAATATCGCGCTCTTTATTTTTTTCAGCCCAAGATGTATTTACTTATCTCTTTACCCAGATAGGAACACATGCAGAAAAATTTTGGCATAATTTTAATTTTAAAGTATAATGTATAATATCTTGTGCAATAGTCTAAATCTTACTTTTAAAATCATTAATTCTAAATTCAATTATTGTAACATATATCTTTAAAAAATTGATGCTTAAAACAAATTCTTATATAATTGTATAATTAGAGCGAATCATCTTAGCACACGTGTTAATGAATACATTTCAGAAATTAATTTTGTAATTATTGTAAAAATCATTACAGCATGAAATTGTACAATTATTATTCAAGTAATAGTAAGAAATTCCTTTTACTTTTTATTTTTTAAGTAACTTTGCTTCGTAAGTTTCCTATCTGGGTAGTTTCATTATGTATAGAAAGTTTTATAAAAAATAAGATGCAAATATAATTATTATAAATATATACCGATATTTTTGTCTCTTCACTTCATTTCTCGTTATAATTATTAAAAGTTGTCCTTGAATATATATTTCTCATGACTCATGATTAATTATCTCGACTTCCCCGTTGACAAAATAATTGATGCAGCAAGAAACGATAAATTTAAACCTGAACGGAGTCGTTTCATCGAGATAACTTCCGACCCGTGGCTGAAGTGAGTTAGGCAGGAAGCGAGTTGACCGGAAGTGCCGCTACCCTCTTAGACCCCTCGACTGTTTATCTTGGTGGTAGAGAATGGGCAAGACACCCCGTTCTTAACTCTTAAGTCGTCGGAACATTATGCCGAGCTGACCTTTAAGACTTTGTATTAAAGGCAGAAGACAGGAAGCTCTTGTCTTCCGGTGTGTTAATTAGCACCGGACACTAACGTGGTAACGCGTCGAGGAAAGTTTAGAATTATTTATTATACAATTGTTATGTCGAGAATGAAGATCCGATGACACAAGATAAATGGCTATCTCAAGAAAATGTGACTAAAGTGATTATACGTTAATTCATGTACACGGAAAAAATAAGTTCATTAAATTTTATATAACTGTTTATCGACTTTTGGACAGGGCCATGACAGATTGTTATTCTTATACAGAATTTTAATAATTCTATGACTTCTGTTTAGTATTTTCAAGATGTCTAGGATTTTTTACAAAAAAATACATAAAACTGTTTAGAAATTATGCCCTATCAAAAAATGAATGATTGTCAGATAAAATTTAATGAACTTATTTTTTCCGTGTAGATATGTTTGTATAAGTATTCAAAGAATGATAATAATTATACAAATATGAAAAACTTTTATTATTTAAAATCCAATGTAGATCCAATGTAACAATTAAATTATACTCTCTAATCTCATACTATATAAAATCTAATAATTATTATATGTATGTAGATGCATATATTCGCAGCTGTTATTTATTAAATTATTACTAACAATAAATTATGTTTCTTTTTTACGTTAAGAAGTGTATTTAAAGAATGACGCTAGAGAGATGTATTAAAGTAAAGAACAGATCTTTAAACGTGAATCCAAAAATTCATCAAAGAACGTAATATTGCCATGGTTCTGTAGAAGAATCCTTTCAAAGATATTTTAAGAATGACTAGCGCATTCTGGAAACCCCCTGTGTGGCATATCTAATGGAAGAATTTACACCACGCTGACTAAATGGTTTTTCGTTCGAACCTGGGAAATTCCGGTAGCGAGGACACACACACATATAGATAGGCCGCTCATGTCATCAATGCTTCTAGCACAAAACCTCCTAATGATTTATTGATTATCTCCTATGATAAATCCTCTTTGCTCCTTGCAAAAAATTTCTTTGATGCAAAGGACCCTGCAGAATCCTTATGGAAAATGGGTTTCAGTTAAATTTTTTAAAAATTTGTTACGTAATATAGATCAAAAGTGTCAATGGTACCGAAGTTTGGTAATGAATAGTTTCTAAGCTACAGCGGCTCAAAGATAGGATTTTCATACATCATGCAACATTGTTAAGGAACATATTTATGTAAACATATACTCATATATACATAACTAGTACGCGTGTATGTATACGTAAATATGTTCCTTAACATGTTGACACTTTGATACTTTGATACCTTAACACATTAACACTTTTAATCTATACATCAAAAACTATAACAAAGCAAGTTTTAAAAAGAATTTAGCCGAAAGTCATTTCCCATAAGGATTCTGCGGAGTCCTTCCTATTAGTTTTGTAAATAACTATTTTCAAGTAATTATTTATTTAATTGACTTTGATATACATATAATTAAATTTGTAATGCAACACAATTTTCGTTTAATTTAATCTAACTTGCATTAATTTAAGCATTTATAATTTTTAAAGAATTTAAAATGTTAATCAAATTTTTATATTGCTTTTGTCAAAACGCAATACTCGTGTTTAAATTATTTATACTTTAAATATTCTGTTTTATGTATTCTTCTGGCAGAACTAATCTGTACTATTTTTAGATCGAGCCTTTCAGCATCTTCTTCGTGGTTCGTAAATTCGACGATGGTACGTGATACACAAACTCATTTATTTTTTCCAAACGTTTCTTTACTCCTGCCAAGATTCACTGGCACCCCGTTCGAACGTACGCATCTTTCCGATATCTCAGCTCTAAGGGACTCCTAATTTCTTTTTCGCCGAACGAACGGAACGAAAGCGTATGGTATTGTCGACCACGAAGAGGTCGGGCAGGTGAGCTCTTAATACGTTGTTGGGGGGCCCCCGATATCAAAGCCTACCGCTTCGAGGAACCGTCCCGGGGGATTCGACGCGACCACCGTTCGTCATTAAGGCCCACTGGACCGTTTATTTCCAGCAACGGGCCTCGTCGCTGAAAAACAAATGCCCGGCACCGCCCGTAACCACCTACGATATTACCTGAACTATACGGGCGTGTCGTAATTTTGATTTCACCGGTTACACCTGGCACCGGTTACATCTCAACGCCACAATTAAAGCATTAATCAGTCATTTTCGTGTCGCGCATGCGTTTGCTTTCAACAGACATTTCCAGATCTACCTGCGTGCAAATTAATTTTCATATTTTTTTTTCATTTAATTTGTTTAACATGTAACATAATTAAACATATTTTTTTATTTGACACGTATAATATGTGCACGATGTCTTTGAATGATTAAAAACATGCAGCATCTCGCGACTAAAGAGAGATTTGATTACTATCGATTTGAGATTATATAACCCAGCGGTGCGTAACGTTATTTAGTTTCGTATACTATACTATGAAGGGTGGATCCATCACGGCGCGTGCCCTTCAGTCACGCATCGATTACGGGGATCATCGAAGTACATCAAGGCTGGGACTCACCTGTCCCCTCGAGAGTGGAGTGCTTGCTTGGTGCGCGAGTATAAGCCCGTAGAAAAAGAGCAAAAAAAAAAAGAAACTGCAGGTAAGAAGACACCTGACAAAGCCGCACGATCTATTTCACGAGTAAGTAGCACCTGCAGCCACTGCCCTCGCGATCGCTGGACCGAAGCTTTCGTTAACAGTACATCACTCTCGACTTCTCGAGCGACAATTTTATCTCTGATGCAATTAAGATTAGCATTAACTTTTGTGATTTCTTTTCGAGTTCTCAATAAAGTTCTTAAAAGTCACAATGGATGTGACAGATATAAATCACGACAGTACAACAGCAAAAATAAAATACTATATTCATTTTTTTATCATAAAATCTAAAAAAGTTAAAGAATTTAATGAAGAAAATTTAACGTTTGATTAATTGATTTAATTTGATAATTAACAGAAAATGTAAAAAATTCAAGTAAAATTTTGTAAAAGGAAAAATTTATATTCAATACCGCGAGAAAATTTAGTTTAAAGATTTCATTTCTGTATCAGTCCAAGAGATCCAAGATGGGAGAAATGAAGGTGAACGTCGGACGAAGGGAGTAAATAGACAATTGTTTTCACTTGGCATTGTTCCGCGCCTATTTCTGATTGGACATTGGTAAAGCGATATCCGCCATGATATCGAAATCGAAGTTTCGCAAAGAAAGTTTCGGCAAGCTGGCGAGGAGACTTTCATCTGACTCGGGAAAGTGCTAAACCGCGAGATCCTCAGTTTTTTACTTCTTCCACGGATTACGATAACAGAAAAATTTGAGCGAGCGACCGATTGAATCGACAGTAAAACCGCTGCTCTCGCGGTATTTGCTACTAAATTAATATCGATGGAACTAGCTTAATTAAGAGACTCTTCAGCAAAAATTTTCTTCGTAAATTTCACCTCCATTTTTCCGTTTTATGATGAAACGGAAGCCACAAATTCCCTTTGCATTGGAAAAATTGTCTTCGAAATTCATTGAAACCAATTACGAGTTTATTGAGATAATCCTGTACGATATCGATTATCTTTACACAAATAAAATTATGTGTTATTTCTTATTATTTCTAGATTTTTATTTTTGCTGAAGAAAAATAAGAGTTCAACAGAAACATACGAAAGTCGAAGATTAACGAGACGATTATATCGACTTAAATGTGTCGTAGGTATGTTAGAACGATACTACTTGTTGCTTCGAGATACATATAGCGCGACGGAGACTAACACGACCGTTGATCCCTTGCCTCGAACAAAGAAAAAAAAACGGATCGAACTCTTTGATCCGTTCGCACCCTTTTTGTAAACGTCGCGATAATTTGAAATAATCACACAAGTCAATATAACATTTTCGTATTCACGTTAAAATATATTACGTTAAAATCGTATTCTGTCAATTAATTAAACATTTATTAAATTCGTTAATTTAAGTAAAAAATATATAGAAATAAAAATAAAATTAATATTCGTAGCAAGAAATAGAGGAGATACGGTGCATCTGCGTAAAAGGAAATTACACTATTTTCTATGAAATTGACGTGTATGAAATACGGCTTGACGAAGAAAATGAGAAGAGGAGTTTAGTAAACGCCGAGCAATGCCATGAAAAATTAGGCGTCATGTGCGAATAAATTATTACAAATAAACTCCATTAAGCTCGGCGCGAATCAGGCAATTGCGCAACGATCGACGTCGGTGGAGCGCGCGGATTCGTGGTGGAATAAAGATGGATCTCGTTAGGCACACTCGCGGGTATAGAATGGTGGGTATAGATAGGTGCCTCCTCGTGGGTGCCCGAGGCATCGCGTACCTGGATCTCAGATTACCATCTCCCCAGGGGAATGGTGCCAAGATTAAGAGCCCCTCGGTCCTCGAGCAACGCGTGCGCGTGCATACGCTTACAAAACGGAGAGACGAAGAGAGCAGCGGTAGGTAGAATGAGGAAGACCGTGTAAAAATAAATGGGAAAGCGGCGAGGGGTAGAAGGCGAAAATGGAGAAGAAGGCGGCAAAGCAAGGAAGAAAAAAAAAAGATAATACAGTTGTCGGGAAGAGAGGAAGAGAGGGAGGGGGGGAAACCAGGAAGGATTCTCTCCGAAGACGATTTTCGTCGAAGATATCGTGTAGTACCATCATATTTCATTGAGAAAAGATCGATTACAAATTGAACGAGAAACTCGTAGATACACGCGTGTAGATTTGTTAGGCCTGGAAACAATTTATTAACATAAATACATAAATAAATGTCACGCTGTAGATATGAGAACTTTATAATTGGGTTTGATACTAAGCAAACAATCCTCGGAAATCGGGTGACTACATCTATGCTAAATCTGGGACGGAGATATCGATCGACATCTACTTGGGCTTGACTCAACGACGACGTTGCTTCGATTGTCGGAGATCGCCGTCGTGGTTTGTCGAAGCTGCGAAGAAGGGAACGGTTTATCTGCGGTTAAGAGCTTATCTACGCGCGAGTCTGCGAGCAGGAATGTGAGATCCCGATAGAGCCCTGCGAAAGGTTTTCCTCTCGGATCTTAGAGCCTCGCGGCATGAACCGGAGGTGGCACGAGCGCAGCAGGTTCTTCAGGTTCCCCAGTTCCTGCCGCAGCACGTATTCCCCGGCACGGCGTATTTGTCCCTGGGTATACGCGTGACATCTTAATCTCCCCGGGCCTGCTATTCGCGTCTTTCTCGCCGCGTCTCTCTTCATTCCTTACGCTTCGCGTCTCTTCCCTCTCTATTCTTTTATACCATTCTCTTGCTATCTATCTTTTTCCTCTCTTTTCTCTCTTACTTTGATCTTCAACATTGTACCTACGATCGCTCCAGCTGCGAGGCGTATTTTTCGAATTAGATTGATCCCCTAGAGTATAGTAAACAAAAACTAGGAAAATCTTGTAAAATTAAGTTAAATAAAAATAAATCAATTTAAATACTTTACACCCCAGAAAAATAATTTTGATATACGTGGAAATCTTAGAGGATTTTACTTTTATATTGACCTCAAAAGGATTCCTCTGAAATCAGAAGAAAAATAGTATAAACAAGCGTATTTAAGAGAGAAAAAGAAATTTTTCACTTTATTTTGAAAGAGAAATATGTTTGCTGTAAAACAGTAAGTTTGGAACATGAGATTATAGGAAAAATCACTTTGAACGTAAAACTTTTTTTTGAGTGTACAGGAGTCTTTATATGTATATTCATTAACAATAAGTATATATTCTATCATTTATATTAAACTAGAAAATACTACTGATCGACAGTTTTGTTAAAGTAAAATTAATTCAATTTATCAGATTATATATTTATAAATGAAAAAGTTATAAAGTATTCAAAATTTATGTATGTAAAATGAGTCTCTGGGCAATACAAGAAAACATTTAATATATAAAAAGCTAAGCAATTAATAAAACGGAAAGCTAGTTGTAAGAATTTATGACGGTCGTTAACGTGATGCCGAATTACGCCTATTACGAATTTGAAGAAAATAGGTATTTTAATCGAGCAGGAGGCAGGAGGAGACGGTGTGGGTGTCAAGAACAACAACGGGGCGACACCGTCTCCCGTGTCGCTCGACGGGGGGTCCTTGATTCTTGAACTTTATCAGAGAGTATCCCAAGAGGGAGAGAGAGAGATAAAGGGAGGTCGGAGGGAAGGGTATGCGTGAGAGCCGACGCTGCTAGGACCCGCTTCGTGCTGGACCCCCGCAGGAGCTACGGAGTCTCCCGCTGACCGGTGGTACCATGCTAACTGTCGTGTCATTGTCACGAGCCACACTGTGGAGACATTTATTTGGAGGCCATCGTACACACGCAGAAAGAAACAGACGCACTTCCTCCGCACTTAGTCACGCACAATCGCTGTACGTAGCCGGAGCATCACGCATCAACTAGATTTCACTAGTTACGTAACTCCGAACGCGTTCGCTGACGGGAATCTTTGCGTGTATGACCGCAAGTAAAGTAATAGTCCAGATAATAAAACATAAACGGGGAAATAATATAACAATAAAAATACGGATAAAACGTAGGTGTTATTATAAATAAAATCACGAGTATTTTCATCTTTTATGCGACATCACATGCTTTTATTCTTGACATCACGCGATCGATAATACTTCGCCTTAGTCAAATGAAATAAAGTTTTAGAAATTTTTTTTGAACCCGCTTTTTGACGGGTATTGATACTAAGTCTTATTAGTAAGTCTTGTCACAACAATTAATCGTCCGAGACGAGAATACGACGTCGCGTTGCAGAAGGGGAAGCGGTATCTAGAACGAGGAATCGAGACCCGAGTGTTAAGGCACCGACGTCACGTTTTCCGTGGGAGCAGAGCGAAGAGAATCAGGTGACAAGACAAAGGACACAAGAAAAGTTCCGCGGCTGAGGTCGGTCGCGGCTGGAGTGTGGGAAGCTCGGCTCCGCTCTGCGCTCTTTAACCGATAGCCGCGTCTCTCTTCACAATTCTTTGTGAAATAGAAGAGAGTGTGACGCCGCTCGTTTTATTTATAGCCCGATCGAGGTAAAACACTTTGGTAAAAGTGGCTCTGTTATCCGTGTTTTACTTACGGCTCGGGAAACCGCATTAAATCGTAAAAATCGTCATCAACTTCGGCGTCATCAGAAATCGTTTCAATGAATGAATGACTATTTTACGCTATAGAGACGAAGCTAGATCATTTTTTGATAACATCTCGGTAATTCCCACACAGCACTAAATTCCCTTACAGTTGCATTACAGCAATGTTGCAACAAGATTGCAATCTTGCAGCAATATTGTTACACTGCAACTGCAAGTTTTGTCTGTATGGGTGACGTATGTTATAAAAATAATTAAATTAAGAGATTCTCTAATAATAATAATTGAGCAAGTAATAATAAAACAAATTCATAAAAATAGAACAACAAAATAACTTGTGCTATATTAATATGAGAGAAAGAAGAGTAATATAAATGTTTTCGAGCAACTGAAACGTTCTATAAATATAAATATCAATAGAAAAAATTAAGGTAAAATAGAATAGAAAATGGAAATAAATATTAGTAATTAATAAATTAATACTACCAACGACAACATTTTAAAGGCTATTTCAAATACTTTATAATTAAAAATTGTCAAAATTTCGACTTAGCTTTCAATGATACGCTCAAATCAATGTTTTCAAATCACTGTCTTACTGCGAAAGTCGAATTAAGAAATTCGACGGCGTTAATTATGTTGACTGCATAGATCTTCATTCCCATTTTCGTCGTCGTCGTCGTCGTCGTCGTCGTCGTCGTCGTTGAAGTCGTGGTCGTAGGATTTCGATGCGACAGATCGAGGCGGAGCGGCGACGACGGAAACGACGTTGGCGAGGGACGGAAGAGAGGCAGCGCGGGGTGGCGCATATCATCTTAAAGTTTAATTGAGTCTCGATCCCGTGGGGCCGCAGCCCCGAAGCCAATCTTACTCGACGCAGGCCCCATGGGACCCGGGATACGCCGTTCTGCACCCTCCCGCATACGCCTCTCTCGCTCGTCTACGACGGTCGGCGTTTCATCGTCTCCCGACGGATTATCCGCGGGTATCTCCTAACGCGAGCTCCTCGCAGGAACATTCATCTCAGACCAATCCAGACGATCGAGCGCTGACCGATGACTCGGAAGATCGGAGCTCGCAAACTGTCCGAAACTGAAACCGCTGCTGTCAGCGCGGAATCGCGGAATCGTACACGAGTAGATAATAATTTATAATCGCGGTGTAAGACAACAAATTCCAAGTTGCTACGGCGAACAATATTTATAATTGAACGCAACTTTCCTGAATTAATTGATCGCTCTGAGAATAATTTTTAGAATCTAGAATTCGCGTTGCATTTGCGAATCTAGAAATAGAATACTTATCTTGATTTCGATGTTGGTTGTAATAGATGACGTTAATCACGAAGCCCGTCAATTCGAAATTGCAGCTCTTGCGCGGTGGATGCAATTAAGGTAATTAAGCGCGACCAAGATACGCGGATCGGCGAGCGAATCGATAATTCCGGCGGATGTTCTAAAGTTTCCTGGGGAACGAAGGGACGCCTGTGGATCCTCGAATCGGGCCGTTTCGCTCCATTTCGCGGCGGTTAATGCCTGCCATTCGGAAGGGCGGTATCGGATGTCCCGCGAGCGGGCGCTCACAAAGGCACGCACGAGGACGAAAATCAGCGCCGCCCTTTCTTAGGACCCCGCCACCCTTTTTCGCCGGATGATTCCCCTCTGCGAGAAGACCACCGCAGTTAGGATTGACAGAGGAGCAAGACGAAGGACGAGAAGAAGGAAGGAAGGGTAGGGAGGGCGAAAGAGAGAGAGAGAGGGATGACGATTTAGTATAATATAGAATGGATATCCTGTCCACACGGAGAACCGATGGGGTCCGCGGTCCGTGTTGTCCCCTTTATATGCCCGGTATTAGGTGGCGCGTGTAACTCGATACGTTCGCTAGCGAGGGGGTTTAAAACAAAGTATGAACGCTGTGAAGAGCGAACCCTTCACAACGATGGTGGGATCCTTAAGGGCGCGTATAGCGCTCCTCCTACGAGAAGCTTGCGAACGTTCAAAAAAATCGACAAATGACTCCGCCAGGTTCTACATGTGCTATGTTAAACTGCGACGATTATAATTTTGAGCTATTTGGATATCATAATTGGAATTAGAATTGGCGATAACTCACAGATTGCCTTGTCATATCGAGGAAAAAAAATAAATTATTCGGAATTGTAGAAATCAAAACTTCTAAAAAGAGCTTGTAATTATATTATATTCTAATAGAAAAAATTTAACGTTTTTCAATAAGGTTAATCAACGTCTTTACATCAACGTATAAAGTAATTTTAATCTAAGATAAGAAATGAATTTTGTGAGTGAGCGAATGTATGTGTGCCACTACACGAGCGCAGCTTTCGGATTATGGACGCGAGTGTCTTACGAGGGCGGTTTATTGTGGTCCACCCTTTGTACACAATTCTATAAACCGTGACAAGATGATTGGAGTATCTGGTTTCTGCTCCTGCAAGTGAATAAGCACGTGGGTTAAACGTCGAAAAAACATCGCGAACCATGTCGATTTCTTTTCTACCGTAATTCGTCCTTCCTAGACGAACGATGATATTTCACGGTTTCGACGCAAGCATGTAAGTACAATCATCGAATCACATCAGACGGATTTCATCCAACTAAAGTCTTTATTCTTTTCAAAGTCTCTATCTCTTACGATTATAAAATACAAGTATAAAAATCAGATTAAAAGAAAATATTTAGCATGCTAAAACATGTCAATACCTTCTTCACGTACTGAGAGAAAAATATAGTTACTTTTGCACGAAAGTCGCGCTTGTCAGAAATATGTTGAGGAAACGAGGCGCATATAGGAAAGAGGACGCAAAGAATATATCGTCCGGCTTTGTTGATGAGCGTGTTAGCGTAATACCCGAGATTTGCCGGCGTTCATTCGACGCCGGCCACGACAGAGCGAAGGGCTCTCTTCTCTTGTGTCCGTGGTATCGCGCCCGGGCATCATCCCGCGGTATACCCGGGAAGGAGGCGGTCGCCCTCTCCAGGGAGAGATGGAGCACGAAGCGCGGGAAGCCCGGCCAATTGGCGCCCAGGGTGCATTTGTGTCTAATTCAATGCATTATATCTACACCCCCGCCCCCTTCGCCGCCCCCTCGATCCCTGGATATACCCGTCGTTTGGCTAACCGAGAAACGCTGCCCATTCTCCCCCGCGCGCGCAAAGTCGCATCGATCCGCTTGCCATCGACGCTGGATTTCGATCTCTTCTGTCGCGCATTCTTCGTCTCGACCCTCCGGAATCTGACCTGCGAAATCTGTCTTGGCGTTTGACTGGGAATGATGGGAAAAGTGACTCTTTCCCGGCGAGGGTGCGCACGCGATTAATCAGACTTGCGGCGATAGCCGGAGAGAAGGGCATTAAGATGTAGCGGAGTTGTAGTCGGCTCCGATTATTCTCTACGATGTAGCGTAGGTTTCTGCTTTTATGTATTCTTTTCTCAACGCTTAAGGGAACAATAAAATATAATAAGATACGTTATATATTAATAATATACGTTTCCACTAAGAACGATATGAAATTCTTGTAAGAATTAATGCTTGCAATTTGTTGCGATATGCTCCAGCTTATTTCATATGAAATGATGTATATTATATACGCGCGAAAATAAATTCCTGTACACTGAAAAAAAATTCTAGGTAAACTTAGAAGATGCGTTTAGTAATGCAATTTTTGAAATATTTAGTTAGTATTACTAAATATAATAATAATAACAAAACATTTGATAAAGATTATGAACATTTCATTTTTGAGATGATTTTGTCATAATGACCTGTATGTTTAGTTCAAACTATTTCACCAAGTTGGTAACTTTTATCAAGATTGGATTATTATAACCAATCTTTTTTTCAGTGTATAATAAAACATGTGTAATAATATCTAATAATTTCTTGATATAATAACCTTACGTCAACTGCGAAACTTGGACGATCCATCCTTTACATCTGTAATCGGAATCGGTGAAGATCGTTCTTGTCTCAGACCGGGGTTTCTTGCCTCGGACAAAGTCGGAACGACGGACAGTCGCACGGAAGGAGGACGAGGATCCTCGAAGGATGGCGACGGTGGGCCAGAGAGGGATCGGACGAGAGCGAGCAGCGATAAGAAGACACCCGCAGGTATAATTATGATTACCGCAGTGCAGAGAAAGACGGAGTATTGCGGGCGGACGCGTATGGCAGCCGTGGGATCTTGGGAAATAGGAATCCTCGAACGGCACTTTCGCGTCGCCGGCTCCTGCTGCTGCCAGTTGGCTACAGCCGACCACCAACAACGCTGTTTTCCGATTGTTGGTCCCCTGGCCTTTCATCCCGTCCCTCTCCTTCTCTCTCTGCTCGATCTCGTTACTTATTTCCGGCCCCTTACGAACTCGCCCGCGACCTAATGGCAATTCCGATCTGTGAGCGAATTCGTCAAATCAAAGGTAACGACAATCTCGTATCTGTGCAGCGGAGGTTATTAAAGTTTCATTAAAAATCTCGATAATATCTTTAGCTCTTAATACTTAATTATTTATTAACCAGTATCCACATTAACCAGAATTAACCAGAACATACATTATAGAAAACGCAAATAGCATTCAACATAAAATTTTCAAACTTTAAACTTGTACAGGACCGCCATCCACCTTCTGTGTATCATTAATTTAAATTGTTGCGTAAATCTTTTTGCAATTTTGCGAGTGCGTGCGCGCAAATACGCAACTCACACGTATAAGAAGGAGATAGGGAGGACAAGGTGAGGGTGGAGGTCGATGGTTGCCTCTCGGCTGGAGCAGTTAACAGCTGAGTTTTTCCAGCATGGACCCCTTGGGTCCGCGGCACGGCACCCTGAGGTCTCGTTTCGAGACCTATGCTTTATATGTAACCAGCCACCCCATTGCCCTCCTACCCCTCTGGACCCTCCCAATCTACTTTCCACCCCTTCGACCAGCCATGCCGCCGCCTAACGCGATGGTCCTCTCCTGCCGTGGACCATGTGATTCCCATAACGTTTCGCAACCTACTGTGGATGTTCTTACACGGTGAGGAATGGTCGGGCGATAGTAGGGGATCCTGGGAAAAATATGTACATTCCGGGAGGTAAATCGGTTGGGATAGATTCAGGTGAGACAAGTAAGAGCAGCGGTGAGAATCGCGGTAAAAAGAGAAACTCTGTATTCTTTTCCCTTTGAAAATATAATTTCTGCGACACAATATTAAAAAAGTTAAAAGTCAGTTTTCGCCGGTAAAGAAAATATTATTCATCACCATCGTGCCATTTCAGGTTTCACTTAATTTTATTTATGATGCAAGTTTTAAACGCACGGGATCAAATTAGGAAAATGGAAATGTAACTCTGAATCGACAGAATGCAGAAATAAATTCCGATAACGATTTAAAATTGTGATAAGTCACGAGAGACGTATTTTCTTGTAGAACCTACGATGTGGAACGCCGTGGAAGTTTGATACAAAGTCCTCGCCGGCTTTCCGAGCCTTAAATGTTTCGATGTAACAAACAAAAGTATCAGCCGGTGATCGATCAATCCGCGTTAACGAAAAAATAAACGTATCGCATCCTCGAGCGTAGCAAGCATGTGACAACTGTGCAACATTCTGCTTCGTATCTTGTCGTCATGATTAAGTCCACTTTAAGGTGCCACTCACACAGTGGCAAAGTGAGCGCAGTTTTAGTGTAAAAAAAATTAGAGGGAGGAAGAAAAGGGATATACGATTATATTTTGGAATACACAATTGTTTTCATAGATAAAAATATTAAAAGGAAGGTATTGTACTAAAACAAATAAATTTCTGAAATTTGCTTCGGAAAAGAAAGTTAAAAATAATTTCATTGAAAATTGATCTTTATCAACGAGACATGCTAATATTCTTTACGTATTCGCTAATATCGTTACGCTAAAAATTTTACACGTTCATATATTATTATATATTTAGATATAATTTATGAGAAAGAGCTTCAGCATTGAAAGCTATTCGTTTTATAGGGAAAATATGATATAAGTAGATTTTAATTATCTTTATTAATAATTTTCTTTTGAAATGTGAAATCCGCAATGTGCATGAGACTTAAAGAATACGTTTTTTGTAGCCCCTTTCTTTCGTGTTCTCGTTCGAGAAGCGAGCCCTTATCTATCATGTTCTCTTTCAATTACGACGCGGAACGTTGAGTCCAGACCGGCGCGCAGCGGCCTTCGTACTCGCGTATTGCCCGTGTGTGATAACAAAAGAAAAGAAGCACGATGAGGCAGGGAGTCCGAGGAAGAAGGATCGGGACATCGGGAGCTGAGTGAAGCGAAGAAGACGACGGGGATACAGAAGAAGGAAGAAGAGGCGAGGAGACGACGTCGAAGAGAAAAAGGAACGTCGCGAGCGCGGAGAACGAAGTAAAACGAGATCAGGAGGATTCTGAAAAAAAAGGAGAGCCAGGAAGGGAGAACAGAATATTAAGGACATCGCGCGAGGAACGCGATGCAGCGATAGAGCGAGAGAAAGAGAGAGAGAGAGAGAGAGAACTGGCAGAAGGAGAAAAGAAGAAGAAGAGCGATACACCGAAGCGACGGAGAGACGTAAGCGAAGCAGTGCAAAAGGAGAAGTCGTGAAGATGAAGATGATCGAGAAGATGAAACGGTAGTTTCGTCAACCGTGATTAAACGAAGACACTGACGCCGTGCCATATTTAGCTCGTTGATCGCGATCGTCGCTTCTTGTCTTTCTCATTTTTAAGCGGAAAGTTACGCGTCAAGGGACACGAGTCTGAATTAAAAGCAAAATTAATACATTTCTATTATGATAGAATCTACGTCAAATTTATGAAACGAGAATGTGCGTCTCGTCGAAACACTTTATATCCGAATTAAGTATAGCGTAAAATCTTGTTTACAGGATTATCGACCTGAAAATTTGAGATGCCAAAGATATTGTTAAAAGAAATTGAAATGCCCCTGGTAGCTAGGACAAATGACTATTTTATTTTTCATTGATAAATTTCTTCATCTTCTTCTCATGAAGCACGTCGTTGCACCCAATTTACTCACGAGTTTCAACGGTGCCGAGATTATCTCGTGCTCGCCCATCTCCGCGTGTTTCGCAAGTCGTCGCGGCTTCTTATATCGAACTCGTTGCCGCCCTCAGGAAGAAACATGAGGCAGGAGAAGGAAAGGGGGGGAAGAGATGGAGGAAGAAAGGTACAGAATATGTATGCGAGGCAGTTTTAATAACGCGCGCTTCCTCTTCCCTCCGTTACAAGTTGTCCGTTACTGCTTTACGAGCGGATAATTATAGGACGATCCGCGTGCGCTAATGCACATGCAGAATTTCTTTCTCGGTGGGCGCCCCCTTTCCGCGTTTCGCGTCGCAACGAGGGCGGAAAGCGATCAGGCGGCTGACAGGACTGGAACGCCACACGCGGGACGCGAGACATGCTCCGGAGCGGACAATTACGCGGACAGAGTGAACGATAAGATCAGGAAATATTAATGACGTCGCGACGTCGGGATACTGAGCTGGCAGGGTGCACCATCACCCAGGAGCTTGTAGTCGAGCGTGCAGTTTTGTCATCGCGCTTATTTTGTCATTCCACGTGGTGACTGACGTGAGAAGGTTGCTAACGGAATTTTAACGATATCTCTTTGACATGCCTTATAATAATTCAATAATGCAAAATATATAATATTTTAGTATCGCATCTTTAGAAAATTTAAAATATCAATCAAATATTAAATATTATAAATATATAAAATATATATTAAATACATATTTAATATGTATATTTAATATTATAATATTTTAGATTGCTTCTTTGGCAACGAAGATTGCAAATTATATTTCTATTACGATGCATACACTGTTAAACTCGTAGTGTCAAATTGTACTCAATTTGAGTCATTTTTAACTATTTTACAGGTCGCCACTGCTCCTACTCAATATTTCATTAATTTTGACTAAGAGGAAGGTAAAATTTTGACTAACATGTAAGTTAAATTAAACAAATTAACAACATCGTGAGTAAGGCTTACTGACGATGTCGCTAATTTGATCTCATTGTTTTAGTCAAATTAGTATTGCAAATATTGAGAAGGAGTAATGGCAACCTATGGAATAGTTAAAAGGAGTCACTACAGTATATTTAATACATTTGTATTTTTCGAACAATCATCGGTTTGTCGTACAAGGGATTAATACGTTTTCCCGCAAAGTTTCACATCCAATTTATAATTGCATAAAAGTGCAAGTTGAACGTTTATACAAATCGATGCTAACGTCGAATTGCCGCAATCCGCTCGATGCGCATCCGGTCACATGCGTTCTGAGACTGCTTTACTGCCGGTTTCGAGGCAGCCGCGTCGTTCCGCCAAAGTTTTCTCGTCTGGTAACGCGAATTCAATTAACGGTAAGCGTTTCTCTGCGGTCGACACGTGGGCGAGCGCGCATAACGCCGGCATGCATGCACGCCGGTGCATTGCGAGAAGGATGCATGCATCTCTCCGGGCCGGGCGGAGAGAATGCGCCAGTTACTGCGCAACGTGCAACGCGATCCCGAGGCATCGTCTTTCTTTTTCAAGACCTCTTCGCCCCATGCCCCGCGACCGAAAGGGCAAATTGCTTCGATCCTTGTCTCAACTGCCCTGAGTAACTGAAACCGCAATTGCCCAAGACCCCGACAATTAAACGGCGCGCGGCACGGCGAGACGTGACGGGATGAGACTCACACCCGTGTTGCGTCGTGCATTCAAACGCGGATAAGGATACAGGGAACTCGTCCTTTCTCAAATTAACATGTGAAAAAGAAGAGAAGAAGTCTCGCCGTGAATGAATCTAATTTGGGAAATGCGAAACACGGCGCTTTATCTGTTTCTACTCTTTCGGCATCTCACACTTTTTGTTCAAACTCCAAGATAGTCCCAGTGAACGTTAAGTAACAATAATGTAACGTCAATGTAACTACAATGTAACATGTCTTGTATATAATAATTGTATTGTTGAGTAAGAAATTATAACATTGATGTTGTATTATTGTTATTATATATTGCTTTGTGTTTACTGCGAGTTTGTTGCAAATAGATAGATGTGTAAAATTCACAAATTCATTTAATCGAAACGTAAAGAAAACGCTGAAAACGATTGCCAACGTGAACATAGTCGTTAAAAATTGAGAGGCATTCTCAAGGCATGCGGGAGAATGCGAGAAGTCAGCACGGATAATAGATTTACAAGGGGAGCACATAGCGTAGGATCTCGAGCGATGGGATCATCGAACACGCGATGAACGTGGTAGATTCTATCTGGGTCGGTCCACCTCCCAAATACTAATTGGACACGGCTTTATTTATACTCCGCGATGCGGCCAGCTCCCACAGTAGCTCACGTGGCGTGCTTTACACGTGACATTCTACCGCCGTCTCTGCCATCCTCCGACCGGTCGATCGGATGGGCGCCAACCATCCCGACCCTCCTTTAGCCAACTGCAACCATTTGGGTATGCGCCCATAGGCGCGGAAGCGTTTCGAAAAATTACTCATCCGGCCTCGTTCCAGACAGTTATTTTATTTTTGTGATTTTAGAAGCAAAATTATTTCAGGCAAATGTCATTTACCTATAACTACTTTATTTGAAAAATATTTTTCTATTATATTCTACATATATAATGTATTAAAGTTAATAAATTGAGGAAACATATATTAATAAATTGGGATACCTGGCTTTACTATCCCACCATTTGCAAGTATAAAGTAAATAAAGTAAGCGTTTCATTGGGATGACGCGAGGCTCTGTGCTAACGCGGGTGATTAGTAATTGGAAGGGTCCTGAGTTCAATTCCCAATGGCTTCTCATCCCATATATATCTTATTTTTCGGCCGACTATCGATCGAGAGACTGACTCCTCTTTTGGAGGAGAATCGGACTTCCGTAATCGGTAGGCTGGAGAAGGGGCAGCACAATGGACCTAATCTGATTGTGAGTCTGACAATGAGTGCCACAGGCGGGCTGAGGCGTCGTCTCCCTTACTATCATTATTATTATCTATAAATTAGAATAGTGAAGTCAATTTACATAAGTATATTAAACGGCAATGTGAGTCAATCAGCGGTTATTCAAGTGCAAATAATAATTTTTAATTGTGTAACGTTTCAATTCTTGTTCGAGACATCTTCAGTGTGATATAATACAATAAAAGTTGATACAGGTAGGTTGTTCTGTGATAAACTAACTGATGTCAATCTAAAAAATTGTAATTTACTATTACACTGTTAATCAGATTTACAATTGAATTTTCTATTTAATCTAACCTACTCACCAGAAAGTTAAAGGAATAAAGTTGTTGTAAAATAAAAGTTTGTGTAGCAACTGATATGTTACATAAGTTTCTTATATTGCGAATGTACTTCTAATGCAATAAAGATATGTATAATTATACATATCTTCGTCGTAATTAATGCTCAGGATGTGCTTTGAAAATTTTCGTATTATTGTGGGGTGAAAATTGTTGTTCGGGATACAAAAGCTTAGCACAAAGTACGATTATAAAGTTAAATGCAACTTCTTCGGGAAACTTTCGTAAGAAAAGCGTATTGTTCATGTAGCGTCGCGGTCTTTAAATGTGGACATCGCTCGTTTCACGGCAAGATAGAAAACTAAATTAATTTCAGACTTGAAATGCGTATGTTTATGCGTATGCTTTCAAATACTTAGAGTTTAATGTTGAAGACAGATAAAGAGCTTAAAAAAGGAGGTTAAAGAAGATTAAAAAAGAGAAACATCTATTATCGCGAGTTTGTGCGAGCGAGCGGGAAAACGGGCACACAACCGGCGGAAAAATAATACGGCGGTGTAATGGCACGGAAGTGCACGCTGGCCGGTCCACGGACAGAAGTGTGAAAGGGGGACGTTGTCTTTGCGCTTTGCAATTCTGTTCTCGCGAAGGAGAAAGAGGATTGCCGTCGAGGCGAGATTTGCGGTTGGTTTCGCGAGAATAGTAAAAGGATATGCCTAACGCTATGCGGAGTACTTGAAAGTTATATTGCACCTATACGGTCTAAGCCCCTAAACGCCGCCGCGCTGAGAAGCGCCGAGCGCATTAACTCTGTGGAATTTTCATTTGAAATCCTTGCCACGAGACTGACCGACGTGCATTCCGCGCGCCCGTCGTCGTTAAATCGCGTCTCTCTCTCTCTCTCTCTCTCTCTCTCTCTCTCTCTCTCTCCGAGAAATCCGTTACCATTCGGCAATCCTGACGACGAAGACGTCTGACGTTTCGATCGTGGACGCGTGATTATACCGTTTTGATCGAATCTATAAATAATCGAATGATCTAGTTATGCATTTCGTCTCTACTTCATAAATATACAATTGATACACAAATTATCTCGCGATCTCACATTATTAGAAACATCGAAAATCTCGAACACAGATTTTCTATATTTTAAAAATTTTTTCGTGATCCATAAATATAAAGTTGTTACACAAATTATTTCGCGACCTCACATCGAAAATCTCGAACACACATTTTCTATATTTTTTAATTTTTTTAAATAATTAGATGTGTGTTCTAAAAATAATTACGTGTCTTTATATCTATGGATTTTATAACAATTACTTTTCTTATTTTGATTCAAATTTGGTAAGATCCATACAAAATGATTTTGATATTATATGTGTTTCAATTGATGGAGAGTACTGATTGACGGAAGGATTGATCGCGACAGATCGCTCGTTAGACGGTGTGCAAAGTACGGTCGCGTGGACACATGCTTTCGTGCACGCATGCGAGACGTAACGCGAGTCTGTGCTCGCCGCTCAGCCTGCTGTCAGCAGGGGTCCATCGAGACGGGCAACTCTGTAGGATAAACTCGTATTGATCCTGTGATATCTGTCTCTCGTTCCACAAATTTGTAACAGATAAGAAATTATATGAACGATGCTTTCACATGCACTTTTTTAACACAAAATTAACTTGTGTTACACAGCATGTCAATAATGCTTGCTAATGTTCATTTTTATCAAAGTAGATTAACTTTAATCTAGGTTCAACTTATTTTTTATACTCTTCTAATTTTTAAAATTAGAAAAAGATAAAAATAAGTTAAAGAGATTAAAGTTGATCTTATTGGTAGAAATAGATATAAGAGTTAAAAATTTATCTTTTCTGTCAAAGAAAATTCTGCGTGACATTTATCAAGTCTCTTAATTATTCTATATCTAAGGATTGTACATAACATATTTACTTGATAATATTAAACATTTTGAATAAATCTGTATCGACTCAAATTCCTTAGAATCTATAACATAAAAATTTAAGGCTCCTTATTGCAGCCTGTCGTCCCCATATATGCATGTAAAATACATAAATCATGTTACCCAGCAAAGATATTCGGCACGGTCATCTCGCGTTCGCTATCCGTTTTGCGTTTTCATCGCGAGGACATCGAGCGACGTGCGCATTTAATTATAGCCGGCGCGGTAGCGCCGGAACTAAGTGTTCCGATTTAACTCCTTATCGCTCGCATTAATCTACGATCCATTGGCGCGCGATCGAGAGCAATCGTTCTCGCGTATCTATTTGTTTTAATACGGAGGAACGCGGCTGCCTGGCCGCGGGAGGGACGCGGTCGGCGTCCTTTTTCTGCCAAGGAGCCGGAGGTGCAAGTCGGCAGATTTTATCGCACAGGACATTCCTGTGCGCGGTACGTCCGTACGTTCGTCTGTCCATCTGTCCTTAACTCCGTTTTGTATTTCGCTTTCCGCGGTGTATGCGCCGGCGAGACTGTCAGGGCGAGGTCGCCTACGATTATGCGAGTCTGCACTCTTTCGCGCTCGTATCCTTCTTCTGTCATAATTATATTTAATTAATTAATACAGTCCGATACATTTTGCCGTATTTCTGTTTTCCGCGAAATTTCTTCAGGATAAAATAAATTCTTGCTTGATTTTATATTGGCAGTAGAGACCAAGAATTTGATTAATGACAGCTGATAAGATACTTAATTGCTGATTTTTATTACAACTTTCGTAATCTGCTGACACTAATAATTATTATATACAATCATTTATCATTTCATGTTATTCAATTTTAATATAATTAAATAATAATTCAAGTAGTAAAATAATAGATTGGTCAGATTGATTATCGAAAGTCAGAAATATAGGATTATGGCACGATTTTGCATGAGTTCCTAACACTCATTTATACATTCTATCGTGAAACCAGTTATCTCTTTGATCTTATAATATGGTGGATTTTCTTGCTTAAATGTTATGCTGAATAATAAAGGTATCATCTCTTCAAATAGATTTTATCAAGAAGATTCTGTAAAATATGTGTATACATGATGTCGTTATTACAGAATCAAGACTGATTTTTGAATGGAAATTTCACGTGTATTGTTCTATATGTGTCGCGTGAACACGTCGAAGACGTAACGAGCGTCGGTGGGTCGAAAATGGTCGTCGAAAACGGAGGCCGGAGTGCGAGCGGAAAACATAATAATCCGGGCGCCCGGGTTGGGGTAATGATGATTACCAGGCACTCAGCTTCGCCCGGATTAATTTAACAGTGCTGTGCTCGTTGTCCTGCCACGCACGGCAGCTCGGCATGCAAGTCCGAAACGCCGCCGTTCATTAGGCCTCCGTGCCGCTTTCCAATTCGGGCCGCGATGCGTTGAGAGACCCGATGAGTGAAGCGTTCCTTCTCGCTTGCTTTCGACGCGTGCACTATGCGACAACGTTTATCACCGCAAGGACACAGACGTTCGTATATGTATGTATCAGAATTAACGAAACTTGAAGCTGCCGAATGTATATCATAATAATTAGAAAAGTGTGTCTTTTCACTGAAAAAAAATTCTAGGTAAACTTATATAAGATGCAGTTGGTAATGCAATTTTTGAAATATTTAGTTAGTATTACTAAATATCATAATAATAACAAAACATTTGATAACAGTTATAAATATTTCATTTTTAAAGCATTATTTTGTTTGACATAATGACCTATATAGGTATTTAATTGAAACTATTTCACCAAGGTTGTTGGTAACTTTTATCAAGACTGGATTATAACCAATTACAATCAATCTTTTTTTCAGTGTACCGTTACTATTTTTACGATGATTTGAACACTGCCACAAAGGAGATGGGTCACACACTTTGTTGCATTATATCTTATGTTACTGATTCGGAATTAGAGAACAAGCAAACTGCATCAACGCCGTGCTCGCTCGACCCACCTGGTTTCTAGCATTCTCTCGGCGAAGCAACGGAACGATAAGCGTCGTCGAAGCCGGGCGATAACGCGGAATCGCCGAGCGGTAAAGTACGTTGCTGAGTTGCCCGGCTTAAACTTTTCCACCGTCGTAAGAATTCCGCCACCTTCGGGCGGCCCGGCAAAAGTTTTCGCCTAAATTCCCGCGGGTGTCGTGTGTGTGTGTGTGTGTGTGTGTGTGTGTGTGTGTTTGTGTATGAAGAAGAGAGCAAAAAGGGGGATGGAGGGATCGCCACACTGTTCTGCAAGCACCGCTTGCCACCCTGTCATCCCCGTTCCTCCGTAAGGAACCGTCGCTACTAACACACCCGCGATAACATGGACGCCGTGGCACATGGGGGACGCCTCCGCTGCGAGATTCGAATGAGGAATATCGATTCATCGGTGTCGAAGAATAATGGAATTTAGATTAAACAGAGTGCCACACACAGAAAATATGTATGAGGTGGGGAACGATATGGTATAATTGAAGACTTTGAAATTATATAAGGGATTTTAAGACTTTCTTTTTTAAGAGACGCAAGGGATTAATTTTACGATTGAAATAATCGCAGAAATGATGGAAAAGTAATGAAGAATACAGAGAGAAAGAGAGAAAAATGTAATGTAAAATGTATATAAAAATATGTAAGGATATGAACTTAATTTATTTCGTTAAGAAACAAGATCTTTTATATAGGTTTTTAATATAAATCTTTTTATTTATATAATTGTGATTTTAAGAAAAAAATGTAATGATTTCGGTAGATTCGTTTAACTGTTCAATCAAATATAAATTCATATTTATCACGTTACAATCGATCGATTCTTCACTGTATCATCTACCCCCGACTTACATTATCGCGAGAATCGCGCTCTTATAATTCGACGAGCATATTTCAAGTATCGGCGCGAATCTGCGATAATATCAGGCAATTTGCGCTCGCCCGTGTGTTCGTATTACCTCATTAATTTTCTTTTTCTCGTGCATTTCTGACAAGGACGTGTCGCGGCTTTCTTCGAAAATTAATAATTCCCAAAAGTTAATCCCGCAGTGGCGAACGAAATTTCTGCGCGGGCTTCCCTTTTCCGCCTCGCACCCTTTCGCCCCTCGCGGATCCTCCACTAAGATCCCGTGTGGACTGGTGTGCGTGAGCACGGTCGCACACACGCGCGCAACTTGGTGTCGACGTGCGCGCAAATGTGCGTGCTCTCGCGGCATTCACGTGAGAAAACTCCCTGGAGAAATAACCGAGTTGTATGTAATGCACGCCGAGGCATTGTAAGGGGGTGTAAAAGGCGGACCTGGTGGGGAAAAGAAGGAAAGCGAGACGCAAAAGAGAAAGAGGAAGAAGAAAAAGAAGGAGAAGAAGAAAAAGAAGAGAAGAAGTAGAAGAGGGCGTCGGTCTTCTACCTTGCAGGTGCAAAATGCGCGTCGCCTCTTTCCGCTCTCCCGAATCCTCTTGACGCTTCCCTCTTCCCTTCATCTTTCCTACAACGTGTATTTATTATTTTATTAGCATCGAGCGCGGAAGCTATGAAAGACCAAAGGCCTGAGCGGAAGGAAGAGGGCGTGAAGCACAAGTGTTAATTTTCTAAGAGGTGCAATGAGTGTGCCTAACGATCCTTTCTCTTCGAACGATGAAATATAAACGAAGGGATGAGATGTTGGCAATTTGTTTATTATTATATCTTTAACTACCATTTTAATTTAGATCATTTTTTTATGCCAATAGTAAAGTTCTGTATTGAAGTTATGTAACGAAAATAAAGTTGCAACCAAAATTATAAGAAAATAGTTTGTTGATCTTATTTAAAGATAAAAAAGATTTGTTATTAGCAATTATTCTTCTGTGTTATAGAAGATATAAAATATTTCTTTTGTATTTCTCAAAAGTATGTTCCACGGACAAGTAACGCTGCAGTGGTGATGTCTTACACTGCGAAGAGAAATCGATTACCGTCAGTCGATAAAGCTTTAGAAATCTGAGGATAACTATTATATTTTTTTTATAAATTTTTATAGAAATAACAATATTAATGTATGAAAAACTTGTAAAAGAACATAATATTTAAAATATGTCATACAAAGTGCACGCTGCAAAGATGGAGAACACACAGAAGCGATTGCCAAATTTTTAAATTAACATACTATTTAATTATATTTTCCGACATATGTATAATGCTTGTTTATTTTCTAAATCTTTTCCTAAAAATAAATGTAACGTCTCTCAACGTCTAATCCGAATATTCAACTGTCAAGACTAATAGTAGATGTTAGCAACATTTACATAATTTTGCAACTCACAGGAAGTTGTAAACAATTTTCTCTCGACAAGTAAAAAGCCGATATTAAAGGGCTCGCGAGTAGTCCGGTTAAAAATGGTCGCGAAAGTTCAAACGAAACGTTTAAATGTGATATACCGTCGGGAGCGACGACCTGGGTCGCATTTCGGATTCGACCGATCGCCGGCGCGGCTATGTATACGCGCGCGCGTGTGAAACTTCCGAAGTTTATTAAATAATAAGCGAGTTAAGCCGACGCGGCGTTGCCCGTAGAGGCAGACATTTAAAGTGCCCGTCCGTGTCCACGTCCGTCCGTGCTAATTACCTAACCGTCGCAGCCGACCACCGGGCATCACGCCGCTGGACAGGCGGCGAATCTCGTCTGCGGACGAGCGGACGAAATTAACCGGCGCGATCATCGCCGCGAGCGATGCGCTCCGATCGATATTATATCCATTCGCGCCCGCGCGACTGACACAATTTCCCATCCTGCGACGCTGTCAATTAGCGGAGCCCGCGGATTCGGCAAGGCGCGGCACCCCGCGACTCAGCGACTTCGACGATTGTTATTTTCATACGGGGATCATTTTCAAAGTGACAGCAAGTCACTACGGAGGATTTAGAGCGCTCGCGATGATAACGAGATCTACCTGTTCGATAATTACATCTTGGTTTGACTAGTGATCCAATTATGATAGTTAATCTTAGATGAATTTTACTTTGAAATGAAATCTTGTCTCGGGGAAGAAAGATATAATTGCCAATGTGTTTAATATTGTAAAAGCAGTACAACATTTAATTAAGTTTTAACGTGTGTTTGAGGCAAAGTCATCGGTTTTAAACGCGAAATGTTGGGCCGGAATGTTGGTCGTCGCAATTAAATTTATCCAAACGTAACTTGGCATATTATAATCTCACGATCGCTATTTATTACAATCGTTAAATTACAAGAATGATGAAACGCCGCGGCGCTCATCATTTATTCCGGCTTCTTAAGGATACCGAGTCGAAGATAGGCTGTGCTCCTGCCGAATAATGGATGAGTGAACTTTGGCGGCTTCGGAACTTCCTTAGGGTCTAAAGATGGACGCGGGTTAAATTTTCAACGTGTCAACTGAGGTTGTTACAATTCGAGGGTTGTTGTTGTTGAATGCCAGCGTAGGCCACTTAAACCTCGGTGCAGCCTCGATTAATGCGAAAACGCAAGAGAAATTATGATATTCATTTGCGATACGCAAGTACGATAAGTTCCAAAATCCCGCATGATTGAAAAGGGCTCCATTGACTGATTACGAATTAATTACGATTGACTAATTGCAATTTAAAGTATGCAGTCCCATTAATCGATTCGTTGTGTAATTCATTTACTCGTGAATTATTAATTATTTATCTCATTTCGGACTTTCAATAATTGATCGGCTAACGAAACAAGTAAAATCGCAATTATTTGCCCGGCTGCCGTTATTAAAATAATATCCGGCTTAATTTGAGTAACGTTGATTATATATATATTATAAAGACATCATTGCCATTAATAAAATATATGTACATCTATCTTTTATTGATGAAACGTTTATAATGATCTTTTTCTCTATTTATTGTTAATCTATCTACACTGAGAGAAAAATATAGTTACCCCTAGACTCAACCATAATTTTATAATATTTCTAACACGAAATATGATTAACTTAACTACATGCATCATTATGTTAACCATAATTATCATTAGAAATATTCGAAAATTGTGGTTGAGTCCAAAAGTGACTATATTTTTCTCTCAGTGTATTATATCTTAATATATCTGTTACTCATTTCTGTTTAAAGTTTGATGTAAGAGTTTTATTTAGATATAGTAATTCGTCAGCATTAAATTCGAAGAAAATTATCTGAAAAATTCTTTATTTAGAGTATGCTGTTATCGCACACAGATAAACCAATCGTGGCTCAAGATGACACTCGATCTCAGCTAACGAAACTCGTGCGATCGTCCGAGGTTAATCCGTTTCCGAGCCGATTCTCTTCCGCTGGAGATAAACATCTGAAATGAATTCGGGGCTCGCGGGGTGGCAAGCCAGGCGACCGGGAGGGTTGTAGATGGCTAAATTAAGAGCACACAGGAAAGAAGGGAAGGTGGCCTCGGGCAAAGCCCGAAACGAGAGAAACGAGTCGAACGCCCGTAATGCGAGGCGCTTAAAGTTGCAATGGGTCTCCGGAGTATAGAGGGTGGGAAGGG
>VBVQ01000142.1:0-86078 GCA_011636635.1 Tetramorium simillimum | reverse complement strand
AATAAAAGAAATTATATATTAATTATATATAATTCTTCAGCAATGTCTAGCGTCATTTAAGCACTAATTAAATTAATATACTTAACACACTGATTAAATTAATATAATTATTATATCACGCAACACAATTATTCAATAAATTAATGATTCATAACAAGCAACTTTATTATTCACAATTTCTTATTGATACCAATTAAGAATTTAGCGAAAAAGAAATCCATTTAAGTGACAGAAAAATTACGGAATCCTGGAATGCTTTTACTCGAGAAGAAAGGAAGTCTCACAAGCACGTCTGCCGCCGCGTTGCGATCCAATTAATCCGCCTGATAATTATTTTCCTGCCTCCCAAGCGGAGCGTGCGCCTTCGTGAGAATACAGAGCGGCGGCGTGCGATCGTAATTATCTGCAGTTTATCTAGGAACGAAACGAAGCCGGGCTCTTATCACGGGACAATGGCACATCCCTCGCCGCAACGTGGACAATGCACTTCCGGTGTGCGTTTCACGCACGCGGGAACATGGACCGGCTCGCGTTTCAATTTGTATCGTTGTGTTGCGCCACCGTGGTATCTCACGCACGTACGATACCGATGCCCGGTAGCAGACCGATAGATGCGGGTCGATTGTGAAAGGGAGAGTCACTCTCCTATACCGGTATCCGCGATATTTTATATTTTTCTTCCACGAGCCTGATACGAACGCGTATTAAATTTACATAAATCAATAATAATACATTAATCTACCATCTACAATACGGGATTTGGTTTAACGCGATGTCGGATATTAATTATTACAACGGTGACTTTCCTGTTTGATTTTTACATGATTAAGATAATACCAGCTGGTAAATTATACATTGTACTTGTCAATTAAAATTAATAACTCGTTAAACATGCGGGTTTGTCGTGACACATTCCACCGTATTAATTAACTTGAAGGAAGTACTAAGTTATTTCCGGCTTATTAAAAGCAGATTTTAGAAAATCCCTATCATAATTTAACGTACGTATTATACAAATATGTTATTCTAATGGCATATTATTCAGGAAGAGAAAGTAGTTCTTTCCCATTTGCCTCTATTTAATTTAATTATTAAAACAATTCAATTTGATGTACATTCTATTTCTTAATTAAAACAGTTTCTATTATTGATAACAATTTGATAAAATGTGACATATTTTTCTAGCTTATCAAAAAATAATTAAAACATTTTATATTCTTCAATATTTAATGGAATGAATATAACGTGCGGTTGAAATATGTATATCTCATATATAAAATAAAAATAAAAGCAGAGACAGAAATGGGAGGAAGAGAATTTTATTCTCTGTGAGGCACATAAATGGACGCATTGCTAGACGTTTTATTGGGAAAATAAATTTTTATTAGCATTTCTCTATCCCGTTTAAGGATTAATAAGACTAGATCAGTGGTGATGCGTCAGCAACGATCGTGAGTAACGGAGGAATGCACTCGTCAAGTGCCAGGGAATCGTTGACACGATCGTGCATCAGAGCGTCACCATCAATGAACGAGAAGAGAGACGAGGTCGTCGTCGTCATCGCTCTACCTATAGTAGAATTTCTTCCTAGAACCAAACCAATGACATATAGATAGGGATTAGTCATCCGGCCGATTCATTAATGCTACACCAATCGAATTAAGGCCGGGCTTTTCTCGCGTGCATTAAGTGGGTCGACCCTGGGATGCTGGTGGCTGATTAGCTCTCTCATGGAGCTGGGTTGCCAGCGTCGCTCTCTCTCTCTCTTGCGTCATCGTAGTATCGAAGTCGACGACCTAGTTTTTCTCACCTCTGAGGTCAAGCTTTGGAGGAGAGTAAAGGGGGTCTTCTACCCCTGCGAGCGCTCCCATTCGCTTACATCGTAGTCATGTTTCACGTAAAATTTTACCCACCGGATTTTTACCACGCAAATATTATTCATTTTGTGCAAATATTATGTGTAACGACAAATATGTACAAACAATTTGCAATACCATGTCTATATATCTTTTATAGCTCATTCAGCAGAAAGGCATTCTACAAACCTTCATTTTTTAAATAATCAATATATTTTGAATTATATTGAATTCTAGAATTTTATTGAGTTTCTGTTATAAATGTTTCTATTAAAATGATTTCCCATAGATTTTCTGCACGTTATATTCTCAAGTAATTATTAATTACAATATTTATATTAGTATAAACTCTAAAAACTTGACAAGTAAATAAATCGAATTGTGCCGCAAATAGAGCTTTCTTTCTTATTTCAACGAATTCATTTTTCAATAACAATCGAAATTTCTAGTATAGCTTAATAAAATGGGTCGGCGATATTTATAGGATGGTACCAGGGTGCTCGCACAATCCAGGGTGTACCAGAAATCGATGAGCTTTCGTGCGCGCTCGCAGAAGGCACAAGCACAGTTTCTCTTTCCCTCCGCAAAATAATAAACCCCCCTCGGTATCCAATGTATTTCAATATTACGTAATGAATATTATGTTACACAGCAACATTCCGTACAAACTTCTGCCTTTGCTATAAAAGAACATCGTGTAATAAAAAGGAAAATTACTGCCATATTCTTTTTAGTTCTATTTGTTGGCAAGTTTCCCACAAACTTTTTTTATGTACGATAATATTTAATTATTGATGACCAAAATTAACATTGACAAAACGAGATCAATTTCTTTCAATAAACAAAGTGTACGTCTACAAAACTATCGATCTTTAACTTATATCGTTCTCTTTTTCTTTTCAGAAAACAATGAACGGACCAGTTTATGCGTCATCTTGTCCCGCATTGCAGTCGAATCTGTCGCTACACAGCTCATCCTATTACAGCGAATATAGCGGCACTACGCGAAGACGGCTATCCTCAACGGGCGAAGCGGATACTTCCGCAACGTCAAGTTACGAGGGTAGTGACAGCTCCGAGAACAGCGACGAGTCTCGTCTCGATCCGGTTAGCCAGATGGAACGAGAACAGCTCGAGACATTCTTCCGCGGATTAAAATCGCAGGTGAGCTTTGCACGAAACACGGTAAATTACATATGCGACAACGCGTAGATTAAGTAATAGTAAATTAAGCGGATTCCTAAAAGATAATTCCTGTACATAATTGCTACAGAATGTGGCTGTAAGCCGGAACATTTGTGGTACGTCGTTTAAGGATAATATCTAATGCTTCGTGCTTTACAGGTATTCGTCTGTGAATCACTGGCGAATCTGTATCTCGGTAGCGCCTCTCAGACAGAGAGGTGGGAGCTCCGTTTCACCGGAATTCCCGTGGTGGTTCTTGATCTTGGGGAGACACGATCTAGATCCAAGAGACGGATCCAGATCTTACTGGCAGAACGCGGCACTTGCTTCACCCTCTGGCGCGAAACTATCGACAACCTCTCATCGTACAAGGTAGAATATTATCATCGTTAATTATTCGAGCTCTATACAATGCCGTTCTTGTGTTTTCAAAACAGATATTATTACAAATGTATTATTGCGTGAAACATATATGGCACGCGATATTAATTAGCAGCGGTAGATAATTAGTATTCAAACTCAGGCTGCATTGTAAAATTCGAGCTGTATCATTAATGGTAGACTGCAGTCATAAATAATTCATTTACGCTTCGAGCCTCTTGTTTATCTCGTTAGATCATGGCATGTCACGTTACAAAGCGGATTAAATTTCAGCACTGGACATTTAACACCATTTTGATTTGCTCGTGCTTGCTAGATGAAATGAAACACAAGTTGTCTCTAGTGTGAATCGTGCAAGTATTTCTTAGATCTTCACAACGATTTCAAAGGAATTGCTAGACAAACGCGACTTGCATTATATTATCTAGCCGCATTCTACAAAGTAAAAGCCCTCGAAACGTTTACAGGTGTCGGGGCCAGCCTTCCACACGATGTGTCTCTCGTCGGACCACACTCGCCTGGCCGGGCTGAGCTTCGACAATTCAAAGGCAGCGAACGATCTGTGGCAGCACATAGAGCGTCTCGTTTCCTGCCCGGAGAACATCAGCCTGTCGGCGCCGGGCAAGAAGAAGAAGAAGCCGGTGCAGAAGAAGGTGGTGCTGCCGGCCAAGAGCAACATCAGTCAGCCGTGCCAGTTCCAGCACGTGACCAGCGTGGACGCGGCCGATCGTTCGCGTTACTTCTCGCTGCAGACGCTGGTGCCGCCGCTGAGCGAGCTGGAGAGCTCGCTGGAGGCGAACTTCTGAGACAAGCCCGACGCCTCCAAGAAGCTCTCCTAGGGCCGGCGCAGCGCGACGCCCGACTCTCGCCTTCGTCCCCGGAAATAATCCCACCGAGGAGGAAGGCTCCGAGGAAGGCTAACGTCGCGCAAACTTGCACGAACTGGCGTCTCGGATCGCGAACGTATTAAGAGCTGTCGAAGGGAGGCGAACGCTGGAAGGCGACACCGTGGATTCCATCGGAAATCCTTTTATCTTCTCGCTCCTTCTCCGCAGTAGTTGTAGAAGGTCTTAAAGAGCCACGACGGAGAAGAGATATATCGACGAAGCTTTAACGACGACAAAAGGAGAAGGCGGATACGTTTCTCGGGGAGCCCGCGCGGCTCCTCCCGTAGTTTTACTCGGATTCATCTTTATCTCCTCTCGTGTCCCTCCCGATATAATCAGCCAACTAGTTGAGTAAGAGTTAACGGTTAAGTAAGACGCGCCGGATTCCGATTCCGCGTTATCCTTCTTCTCGCGCATCGACCGGATCAGCGGCATCCCCCGAAACGAGAAGCTGACCTCGAAGGGCCTCGAAGAGACAGAGAAGCGTGACGCGACGCGACGGGAGGAAGGAGATTCGTGTCTTCCCCCGAAATAGACTAATCCGTTAGTGTCACGCGCGCCAACTCTGCGAGATTGTCCGCAGACCAAAGCGGAACATTCATCAATCCTTCTAAGGACTCTCGAGAGTGACTGCGATTGATGTCCGCGGCTGCGAATCCCGACTGCAGCCCCGGGCGAAACAGAAAGTATCCCCGAGGCTCTCCGATGGACTCTACCGAGTCTCACGTCACACACACACACAACGTTCCACTCTCTTTCTCTTCGAGGAGTCCTTCGAGTCGTAACTATCGATGTCGTGAGATTTATTATAGACGCAAAGAAAGTCTCTATCAAACGTTACGGCGATAAATGATCTATTCGTGATGAACGTTCTCGTCCGGAGAACGCTTTTGATAGATTATTTCATTATCGTTAATGCACCGCACGAATATCTGGTGTTAGACTTTTAATTTCTCGATAAAGTAGGAAAATTAATTCAATCAAAATGAAAATTGAAGATTGATAAATGATAGAAATAAATATTCGTTCTACGCATATAAAACCCGTTTTGCGTATACCTATATATAAACATTTACCGCCTTTTTATTTCGCGCGTAAAGTAGAGAAATTTTTGTTTATACTTTTATTTTGTGTGTACGATGATTCCACACGTGTACGTATTTTAAAGGATCCTTAGAGATTTCAAAAAAAAGCACACGGGACGGCTGACCGTCTTATCGCACTTTGCAATTCGAATGCGACGGTGTAATGAGGGGAAGAACAAGCGCTTTCGTAATGGAATGTCAAAGACGCGAAACCTTGACACGAAAACCAAACAGCGAAGCATGCGATTAGAAAGAATCATGCAAATATATGCAAAATGTATTTCCGGGGGCATCGTATCGGTTGTATACACATTGTTACTATTCACCGCGGAAAGAAAGCTTTCTCCTCGGCGAAGTGAAGGACACGTACGGTTGTTCCGTACAGTTTGTAATTAAAGGCACTTGCCGTGCTGAGAATGGCATCAAGGAGGCTTTCAAAGTACGCGATGTGAATAATTGTGACGAAATCGTCGCTACGACGAAATTAGGTTTAATGCTTTCCCGATTGCATTCACCGTAAAATGCCAATACCCTGACAAAGAAAGACGAAGAAAAATGAAATAGCAATTATCTTCAATTGAAGGAAAAAAATTTGTTTGCTTTACTGTTGATGGACGAAAAGACCTGCCAATTCACATGTGTTGCAGCAACGGCTTAGCATAGCGATTCAAATAATGTTAGATAAGACGTCAAAAATTGACATCATCGAAAAAAAAAATGAGCCAATTCCTCGTCACGTAGAATGTTAACATAAAACAATTCATTGACGTCTCTATGTTGTGGATTCGTAATTGTAAGTACGTAAGATTGATGCGCGATTTCGGTAAGCGACATAGGAGTCGATAAATCAAAGAACGAAATACTGCCGAACAAATGCAAAATAAACTGATTAAGATTAAGAGCGGCGGCGAATACTGGAAACAAATATTGTGCCAAAACGTGTTTGAATCGATAAGAGACGTTTTAATTAATTGCTAATTCGAAGGAACGAGTGTCATGCGCTTCCACTTGATACAAGACTTGAAAAGCCAGTCCATATCGTAATTAAGATTATTATAACAATTGACCAGCGTGTTTCCAGTAGGCTCGTAACGCTCGCGTAACACATTACGATGTTAATTAGATTAGGTAGAATTAGTCGGATTGACGTGTCCATCTATAGCCAAATCCTACTTCCTACCCCTCGAATCGTCAATGTGTCCGTAGATTTCGGTAGAAATTCTCGATCTTGTTGTCGACAACGTGTACGCTCGATAAAATGTTAAACTATGAAGATCTACAATCATCAATTCTATCCAAGTGAAATAATATTAAAGAATTGATTTTTAAATCAACATTCTTGGGTCAAACTGCGACGTTCTATATTGCGGTAAGTTAAATTATCCTCGCAACGATAATTTAATTTCACATCTCGAACTTGTAGTTTTTCGTAAATGTTCTTTTAATTGGTTAAGTATTTTTTAAATTTTATACTGAAATCCCTATTTAATCCTTCTTTCGTATTATTTCACTTAGACGTACTTGGTCCATAACTGAAAATGATGAGTATTCCCGAGAAAGTCGCGCGCGAGAATGTTGTTTTACGACATTCGCAAGAAGACTGGTTTCACCATCCCGCGAATGTAGGCACAGTTAACAATAGGTACCTATGTAGTAATAGTGGTCATTAAAACAACTTGATTTTATCCTTAGGATCATCTACGCGAACGTCTTTTCAGCGTCATCCTCGTTTGTTGTCGCTTCGAAATTTCCGTTTCGCTGGGCGGAGAAACGCACACGCGTGTTTCGCTTTATATCCATTGCGAATCAAACTTTTAGCAATTAAGATTAATTAAGTGTCAGTATGTTTAAGTTAGGCTCGCCCGGAGGAATCTTTTTCTCGTATTAGAGAGACGTACGTAATACTTTACGCAGGATTTATACGCACACTTTGGTCACGTAAGTTGTAAGTTTCTTTCAGAAGAAAATCTGGGCGAATATTCTAGGCATTTAAATAGATACCGTAACTTCGAATTAATACTAATTTCATTATCTACGACTGTGATATAAATATATGTATTTGTATCGTTACGTTTCGTAACATATATCCGCATTAATCAATCACTTGGAGATATAAGTTTATGAATATCCAATGTAATGATAATTATTGTGCTAATAAATAGTAACTTCATGAAACAAAATATTTATCTGAATTTACTGGATTTATTACCTTTTAAAATATTTTAAAAAATTAAAAAATTTTCATATAAGCATAGTTTCTACAATTATTATTACTATAAATGATAATATGCTTCAAATTAATTTTAAACATCTTATTTCTACATGTTTTTAAAGTAAACGTACTTGAATTAATTTTATTTCTTTTTATTTTAATTATCTTTCTATTTTATAATTAAAAAGAGATGTGAGAAAGATTATGAGCCAAATAGTAAGTAATATTATACAATAAGTAGTAAATATAAAGCAAAAGAAATTAAACCGTCACATGAGTATTATATCAAAAACAAGACTATTTTCTCTTAAATCTGTTTTTTGTAATTATAATTTTTGCAATTCTGATATTTTTTATAAGTTTAGAGAATTACTTAAATGCAACTGTTAGCGATTTCTCTTTTTGAGATTGAATCGATGCCATTGTATATACATTTCGTTTACGCGAACGAAGGCCGGGACGGCCTAAAGTCAGGATGGCCGAGCTGTTAGCGATTTCTCCTTTCAAGACGGAACCGTTGGAATTTTGTTTGTTATCGCGGTTCATTGCTTGTTTGTCGTGATCATGGTATTTAGCCCTGTATCATATTGCTGTTCGGTTATTCGCACGCCCTTAAATCGTGCCTTCTTGCGATTGGCGCGTCCGGCGAAACGTCATAGTTTCGCCGGAATATATAAACGACGATCGCTGCGGCCGGCTCCTGCTTCTTGCTAAACGACCACGAAATAAAGGACTGGTTTATCACAAGAGTGTTGTTCTGCCTCTTTCCTCCTTATCGCCCACACAACTATCTTTTTAATCTTTCTTTTTTTAAGAAATATAAATTAAAAAAATAACCTTCCACTATTCTGTACCATCTGTATATCAAACACCGTCCATGTTTGAGTTATCCTTATTCCCTATTTTCTTTTTATTATTCTTAAATCAAATTACCTTGCAGCTACTTTTCTTAAAACGTTTATTGTTTTATCATTTATTATCAAATTTGTTGAATTCGAGTCCTTTAGTTTTGTTAAATGACTCTGCAAATTATATGTGAGTTTTTTAATTTTTTAAAATTTAATTTCTCCTGTGTTTGTCTTGACTCTTGTTTGTCTTGACTTGAATTAGATTTTATTTCATTACTTCTTATTCTAATATAACATAACATCTGTCGAGATGGATATCAGTGTACGACAAATATTTTAAAAAGTCTTCTGTGATCTCGGTGAGTATACCATTATTCGGTATCGCATATTTGCTACAAGATAAAGGCAATTGCCTTTATCTACTGTCAGATAAGCAAAAATGTCGACGTCGGTAAAGTCTTAAAAATATTTTAAATAAAACGTCTTTGAGACGTTTTTTAATAATGTCTTAAAGACGTAAAAAAAAGACATCTTTAAGACGTCTTTAGGATATGCATGTTGTGTGGGAATTGGCTCGTTGAATAATCAGTTCGAGAGATTCTACAGAAACCAACCTTATCGAATGGCGTTGCTGTTCACCATGAGAATCTCTATTCGAAAATATTTATCCAATATTCCACCTGTAATATCAATCGGTGTAACATTTTAGACTTTGTCAGTGAAAAAATAATGTTTTGAATAAATTAAGTTATTGGACTAATTTTGTTCTTTTCATGTCAGGCAAAAATAAAAACTGCAAATTCTTTTTCAGATTTGTGATGGCGAGTTGCGTCACATTTAATTATAGCTATCACTATTGGAGGAATCGTATTAATGATTTTCAATTTATAATTTCATTGTTGTTGCTTCGAAAGAGTGGAAATGGAGAAACTGATACAATATCGGTGCAAGCTAATAATCATGATTTATGCAGCCATTACTCGTTATGAAAACCGATACTTGAACGCCTGTAGAACGAGGGATCGATAAATCACGAGTACATGTATCAACAATATTTTCTCTGTATCGATCTGCGGCGAATAAATCATAATGGTCCGCAAATATATTACCGAAATCGCGATATGTATCTGCCGAGGAATCCCGCGTTTTGACGCGCTTGTATTTTGTACTCATCACGTATAGGAAGGGGCCGCCTATGTATCTGGGTGCTCCAGATAGATGCGTCCGATATGGAGATCGGTCGGTTGTCGAGCCGAGTCCCGAACCGAGTAATGAGAGACCCAGTGCCGCCTCCCGTACATCTCGCCCTCCCTTGTTTATGGGAATCATTGGATTTACATCAGGGTGTTACGATCGTGTGGGTGGATCACGAAGGAGCGGACGCGAAAGAGTGGGTGGAAACGATACACTTGCTCTCACATGTTAGACGTACGGGAAAGTATCCTTAAGTATGGCCCTTAAAAAATGTGAAGAGTACGGCACGAAACGATAAGTTATCAAATTAACAAGATTCGAAAGAGAGAAATGAAAATATTCTCTCTCAGAATGAATTGTTTATTTGAGACGTGATATCTGCGGTAAGTTTTGGGTTTTGAGCAGACAATATTTAAATCTATTTGCCAGTTAACATAAAAGTTTCGTTTCGCTAAATTTATTAAACAAAAATCGCGAAACACGCAGAACAATATTCGCGGATAATAATTTATATACAGAAAAAAAATCTGTTGGTACAATTTTTTAATTTTATTCTATTATAAATGTTAAATTTAAATGTTTTGGAAATTTAATTCGCGTATATTTCGTGTACATTTATTAACTCTTGATAAACCTTGCAAATGGAATCGAATACTTTAAAAATAATAAAGGGTAGACTCCAGTTATTTTCCCAGATGTTTTATTTAAATATAGTAATTAGATATTCTCGAATGTGATTAATTATAGCTTTTCAACTAATGCGCACTTGCGGATTATATGTTCATATATTCGTATAACTAAAAATCGATACAATACGCGGGCATTATTATTTTAGATATATATATATGTATATATACACATATATATATATATTTATTTATTTATTTACCTGGAAACAATATTTATGATTACACACGCAAATAGAATAACCATTAACGACATGTATACAATTTATATATTATTTTGTAACAAATCATTTTTTTCCCAAGGAATACGTTTTGCATATTAAAATTAGTAGGGTAAACCGGGGTACGATGATCATACCAGAAAAGATGGCCATAGGCTTTAATTTAAAAAAAAATTGTTAAATAGTACATTTTTTAAATTATTTTGAAAGAAGATCGATCTTTACAGCTACTGTATATATCGATCTTCTTTCAGAATGATTTTAAAAATGCACTATTTAACAATTATTTTAAAAAATTACAGCCTATGGCCATCTTTTCTGGTATGGCCATCATATACCCCGGTTTACCCTATGCACTGATCTTACCTCGATTGTTCGAGCGGCGGGCACCATCGACGAAAGGGCATTTTCGAAAAATTAATGACTAAGATGTTTTATTTCTAATCCTCCACAAACCAATGAGTCATTATCGCGACGACGATGTTTATTAAAAAGAAAAGAAATTGTTAAATAATATAAAGAATTCGCTTTTAATTTTCTATTTGGATTTCAAATGTAAAACGGACGATGAGAATTTAATGTTGTTAACGTTGCTAATTTCGAGGATATACGTATATGGCTTTATCAAAGCGTACAATCGTTGAATATGCATAGTCGACATTTACATGATGTTTACGTTAATCGCGCTATGCAGCAAAATATTCTTAATATAAGCTCAATCAACGCTAGATGAGATATACTTTTTATAAATTTTTTGTAGGCGCGAACATAATACGTGCGAAAGTACTGTAACTAATAATCGCTTCTATACAGACCTGCTAATCCTAACATCTTCTTGGCTGTCTAATCTATAAATCGTATAAAAATCAACGTACTATTTTTATAACAAATAAAATAGTATTCTGAAATCGAAACACAACTGATATCTAAGATCTTTAATCGCGAAATTTAATTAAATAAAGAGAGAACGAAAAGTCTGGAAAAGATTAAATATTTCTTTAAACTTGATTACCGAAGGAGTCACGTCGTTTGTAATCACGTATTGAAAAAACTATAAATTCGCGATTACGTGAGTTGATTTTCTCGCGCTAAATAGGACATTTGTTTTACGCGGCCGTAGAAAAAAGGAGAATCGCATGGGCGGTTGGTTTATGTGCAATTTGCAATTCTAAAGCCCACGCCTCGTCGAAGTTTCCGGTCACGGTTCATTGGCGCGAGATGAGTTTGAGCCGGCTCGATCGTGCGGTGCGATCGATTAGCACTTCGTACCTCGCTGACGAACAAACGACTAATTATTCGTCGACGAGGCGCGGATTGTATGCAAAAACCGCGTCGGTCGTCGCACCCGGAATCGCAAACGGACTACACCTTCGTCGCCGTCGCCGGTTCGATTCGGTCGGCGTTTCGTTCACTTCTCTTGAGCCGCGGCTCAGAACCTACATTCCTAAACGAGATAGCAGATCGCGCGACGTGAAACCGCATTAACATTCTTATCGCGTCGTATGCGACGACCGGCTTTGTCGTCAACGTCCCGCGATGCATAGCGAAAGTAAGGACGAAGCGGTATCGAATGTTCTCATTCCAAAGTGTTGGAAAAACTAAGAAGCGTTACACGTAATTTATGCAGATCCTGAAGCACCCACTGTGAGCCGGCTTCAAGAGAGAGAGAGAGAGATAGAGAGAGAGAGAAGAAACTTTATCATCCGTTCAATATTTGAAAAATTGAAATTATTCTTCATCTTATTTCGATGCAGTTTATTGTGCGCAAGAAATTTCACATCACCGTTGCGGACCATTCACGCGTGCCTGATAAACGTTTGGCGTTTCCCCGCGCGCGAATAACGTAAAATATATCGAGATCGCGGGTGCATGGGGGTTTCTGCCGCAACGCGAAGCGGAACGTTCGTCATTTTCAACGGCGGACTTGAAAGCCGAGTTTCGCAGCGCCCGATCAATCCTCGATTCCCAATTCGTCGGGAGACCGACGCGATCGATCTCGCGCGACCGGGACCATCGTAAATCGTTCGCGAGATTAATCTCGCGGGTCGATCCGCGCCAGTGATCACGATCGACTTGCACGCTAAGCTCTGTCGTAGATCTCACTTGAATTTACGATCCGCGCGTTTCTCGGTCTCCTCGCAACTAAGAAAAGATCCGCTTCTCGCGCGATCGCGGAATGCGTGGTATTTTGTGAAATTCGTCGTCGTTGTCGTCGTTGTCGACGAGAAAACATGACGACATGTGCGATCATTTTTATATCTCATACTCGTAACGCGTCTCCGATGTGTCACTAAAAAGTGAATGAAAAATTGTAATACCTAATAATTTACTTTAATACAAAAATGTTGCAAATATTTTCGAATATCTAATAAATATCTAAGTGATAAGTTCTAGATATTTTTTAATATTATTGCTGTTTGTTACTATAAAAAGCTATATTATTTATATATTTTATATATAGCTTTATTATTAAAGCTAAATATAAAAAGCTATCTAGGTATTTCTAGCAAAAGATATATAAATGCAGGAGTTCCATGAATTATGGCTATTGTATATTATTGCTAAGAATTAATTATTTATTTTAAAAAAGCTTAAAAATATAAAAACCACGAATAATGTTTAGTTTATTTAAAAGAGAGATAGAAAAAGAGAGGGAATGGATATAAAATGGAAATACATATTTAAAATCTGCATCTATCTTAATTAAATTTGCATTTGAGAGATATACATATGTTTCGAAGCATTTTCTGGATATGTGTACGATCTCTCCGGAAACCGACGGCGATTATTCCGAGACCGACTCTGCCGCATTGCTCAAACGCAGCAAATAAGCAAACCGACACAACATCATCAGAGTGCGGTCTTATTCTGCCAAATCCAATGCGCATCGCTAACTCTTAGCAAACCTAATATTATGCTCCTTCGGCGGAGCAGAATCTCGCAGTGGCGCGTAATCACGTTTAAATCTTAATTACGTTGATGTAACATGTGATATAACCAAGTCAGTCGCTCAAAGCGCCAAATTGGAAGACATATTAAATGCTACTGGAATATTTCATGTCAAATTCAAATCACTCGCTGGTCAGAAACATTCCTCGCGTTTTGCAATTAATGAGAATTATCAGATGTGAGGAGATGTAAAAATGTAAACTAATGAGATGGCGAAATCGTTTCGTTGCTATCTATATTCGACGCGACATCTCACTTCCCCGGACTGCTCGTGAATAATTGCAGAGAAGAGGGAGGGTGGACTCTGAATGATTCAGGCTGCCAGAATGTCTAGGTTGGCAGGATGTCTCGAACGTGCCCGAACTTCTCTTCTTTATATTCGTTTTAATTAGACACGATCGGCGCAGTTCAATTAACGCGACGATGAATCCATCACTGACGTCGCGTGCCACGATTGTCGGAAAACTGCGCTGGGACACGAGAATGAATCGAACACAAACTCTAGCCTAATTAATAATTTTATTAGCTGGAGAGAGAGGGAGAGAGAGAGAGAGAGAGAGAAAGAGGAAAGGAGGGAGAGGGAGAGAGAGCCAAAAACGACAGGTTTTTTTTTCGGAATATTCGATGAACGCGCGGGATGATTGAAACTTCAATTTGATACCTAACTGTGCTCTATGATCATTGTCGACGTTTTTCTCTCCTCCTCTCTTTTTCTCTCTCTTTTCGAGAGCGTGAATTCATTTTTCAAGCCAGCAGATTGTATCGTAGCCTTCGGTTATCGATATCTGCCGGTTCGTCCTTTTTCTTTCTACCCGATTTCGCAGGCAGTCGCGCTAGTAACTCTCTGCAAGCTCATATTTCGCAACGTTAAATATTATGACAGATGACGATATTATCCGGCAAAAATAGATCAAAACAGAACGACAAAAATTTATTTTACAAAGTTATATAATCTCTTCGAAATTTAAAGACTGGCTATACTTCCTGTATATTTCTGTCTATATTTTCGATTTTTACTAGGACAATGATTAGGAATTAAATGTGCAGATTATTGAATGAATAGATGAGTTCAAAGAACACAGATGTCCAATAAGAAACAAAACTTTTTATATAATTCAATTCATTTTACTTATTCTTGGCAGAAAATTTATTGTTTAACATTGTCAGTTTTATATCACGATATTTTCACATAAAGTAGCACATTAAGACCGATATATTCCATTGGGTAAATAAATCTCGTAATCAATCGTGAGCAATAAATGATTCTTGCCATGGACAGACAGTACAAACGCATTAATATCAAATCATATATCAACATTTGAAAAAGAAATGATGTTCTGCGACAAAAATGAAAAAGTAGTAATTAAAAAAACAATAATTAAAATCTTAAAAATTTGTATGATAAAGTATGATACGATTTGTATCATACTTTATTTGGAAAAAGTATATATGAGGAAGAAAAGAGTTGCACCGATGCTCGGAAAGAAAATCGACAAGTCTCATTAATCTTTTAACCCATCCACAACGAACTATCTCATTAATTCAAGGCTTTGAACGAAATATCTCGCACTATTTAATACCTTTGAGCAAAACAAATAACACGACGATCCGATGACGTTACGCCATTTGGTAACATCCGTATTTTAATTTGAAAGTGATCCACATGACTGAGAAAGTAGCGAGAAAGCAACGGCGTACGCAAATGCGCGCGGCGCTCTCGTGACACACGTCGCGCGCGGTTTAGATTGTATAACTTCGTAATTTACCGTGAGACGTGTGTTGCAAAACTGGGTTACATTATAATTGGATAACCCGTCTAAAGTATCCTTACACACGGCGGACTCTGACGGCGCAGGGGGTCTACAAAACGTACGTAATCTCGACGGATTTGCAGGCAGGCTTAACCAGACAGCTCGACCTAAAGCGAGCGCATCTAGGTCTCACTTAACTGACCATAAATCCGACAACTGCAAATATACGCCGGGATGAACATACTTAATTCCTTGTCACGAGGAGACACGTTAAAAACGTTATTTCATTTTCAGTCGACTGTAAGACCGCGCGCGAAACGAAATTTCTTCCCGTTCCGTTCTTTTCTTTTTGGAGGCGGAATTCGTGGAAATATTCTTTCCCCCCCGAGGCTCGCGCTTGTCGAGTTTCTCGTCGAGTTTATAGGGTCAGCGGCATTTTCGCGGGATGCCGTGGCAAAAGAAGGAATCCGGCGATAATCGCGCGACAGGAAGCGGCCGACGTGCCGGGCACTGCAGGCCGGGCCGAGAGAGTGCCGCAAAGGAGACGGCGGCAAGAATCAACCTGCTTGCCGTCGATATCGCTACGAGGAATCGGTAAGCCGTCAGTGTGTTTCTGGAACTCACGTACCATTCAGACAGTGACTCGGCCTTCGTTTCTTCTTTCCGTCGCCGGTCTAAGCAAGCGTCGTCGGGACGGGGACGTCAATGGTTTCCGCGCTCGCGCGAATGCGGCCCGCGGTGCATTCAGACGCGACTTAAGCGCATTACTCGACTGCCGCTCACTTTGGCGACGGAAATTAGTTTAATCGTCTGCATGATGAGCTTAGACGACTACGCGTAAATGCGAGTGCTCATCGTTAAGAGATTTTCACTGACGACCACTTTACGTTGCTCCGCGTTATTAGGTCTTAGAGGTCGTGATTACGTACAACGGTTTTATTTCCGCGAAAATCAAGTTACTTAGAATGAAAATGCGGTTATTAACAGCAATAACATTCATCATCACACATCTTGTACATAAAATTTATAATATGTAAAATTTAGAGAATCGATTTGAAAATAAAATTGTGACATGTACATTTTTAAAAACTTGTTAAATCTGTCCTTTTTAATTATTTACCATTCGAAAGATATTAATGTTTCAATATTAAATAAATAAATAGATAAAATAATTGAATTACTTAATTTTATCTGTTAATTTTGTTTTAACAGTGTTCAAAATTCGTAAGAGACGCGCAATTTCCGGAATGTCTTTCGTGCATTTCCCTTCAAGAAGGAATCCCCTATGTGTGAGTGTAATTCGCTGGCAAGTGCATCGCGGGAAGGAGCACGTTGTCGGCAGATTCTAGAGATAGCCTAATCGGATTCATTACCGCACGTCATCTGCTCAGACTATAGTAATAGTCCGCTTTTCTTACGAGCATTTCGATGCTTTCACGGTCGTTCCTTGGACTTAATTATACGCGCGACGGGGTATACAAACACACAGGCACTCTCTAGAATTTCACTCCACGAAAGACCGGCTACTCGCGTTCCGACTGTGTCGACCGGCAGTTAGCTGCATTCAGCAATGCGTTACTTGCGCACGCAAGCACGCGTGCATGCATGCACGCACATTCCTCGTTAAAAGATGCGCTCGTCGAACTCTGGTCGAACCTCGAAAAATGCGTTGTTATTTGGATCTGAGACAAGAGCTCGCTAAACTGGAAAGGCTAAATTTTCAAACCCTTTTAAATATTTGATATCTACTTGCTCATTTATTATTTCGAGTGTTTTCTTAATAGTACAACTGAAGAAAGACATGCTCCTTCTTTAAAAATAACATTACAATAACAGGTTATATTGAATACCTAAATTATCTTGCTATGTTTAGAAGCTCATACAATTGTTATTGACAATTTCTATTAGATATTAACATAAAAACCATGTTTTTATAAACTGACAAGGAATATTGTCTTTTTTTCAGCGTCAGTTTTATTTTGTTGAAAAATGGAAAATTAATCTTGATAATGAAATTGATTAGATCTCTCTCTCTTTCTCTCATTTTTACTTTTGTATTTTGCCATCGAATAGAAGCTTCCTGGAAATCCAAAATCTGTAATGCCAAGCGTCTCGCCGTAGAAATTAATTGACCGAAGTTCATTCGCGTCACGCACGATACATTAGAACGAAGTTTAAAGTGAATGTAAACTTTGAATTTCTCCCGGGATTGCGCTCTAATTATATTCCCCCACGGGACTACCGCATCACTTACGTCTGACTATTTGCGATCGCGAATTATTTGCGTGGTTATCCTAATATCTCAACTCGACGACTCGTATAATTACCTATATTCGTCGGCATGCTGTCGCAGCTGAATAAACGATACTCGATATTGCATTGTGAAATCAATTTATTCGTATTGATATGATGTAAATATATTATTCTATGAATAATCAAATTAATATTAAATTAATTAACAATAGCGTAAACATTAATGTATTGGAATGTATTTTAAAATATACCATAAACACAGACTTCAAAACGATCAATCCTTTATAAATTTACGGATGAAAATATATCTTTTACTCTCTCTCTTTCCTGAATAACAGTAATATATAATAAATTAATGGAGTTAAATCTCCTTTATGGGATAGATTAGACAGTAGGATCGGATTATCTGTTTATAAAAATTATATTTTCGCTTTTATTGCGCGATGATTTTATTGCAAATGAAATTAACATTTAAACATTTAAATTTAATATACGGCCAAATTATTTCAACGTACATACTTATCATTTCTTAATGTTCTTAAGGTACAAGAACGACGCGTTTAATTATTTCTTCTATTTTTCGTGCGTCTTTTGCCTAATTAACATGATCTACAGAACATCTATTCTTAACAAGGAAATGAGAGGTAACATCAAAGAGCGCGTCCCTTCCAGTCCCTTAACGATTTATTAATACATCTGCAAGTGTGCAAGACAGCGTGGCGACGTTATATCCATCGCGCAATATTTCTCTCTGATCTTGTCGACTGTTCGTCGACTCATTTACTATGTCGTAATGTTCCTCACGGTCCGTCCGTTGATCACAGTTATTCATTGCCGGCGCGACGATAAACACAATTTACTGTCGTCGTGCGTTTTACAAGGCTTTAATTGATGATGAAAGACTCATGCACGCAGGATAATTTTGCGAGTCGCACGACGCTCGTAACATAATTTTACGTCATGGGTCAACTTTTGTACGAACAATAAGCATAAAGCCTGGTTTAACGGATTACGGCGGATGAGAGAAGATGGCATTCTCGCGGTTTGCCGGACTTAACATTTCGGAAAAAGAAACAAAATAACTTAGTGTCCGTTCACGAAGTTGATCGCAGCGAAGAACTCGCTCAATCTGTTTTTAACGGTTCAATGACAGATAAGGAAACAATAAATAGATAAAAACAAAAAATCTAAGCCAAACTAAAGTCTTAGTTTATTTTAGTTTGTTCCGCTCTAAATTTCTAATATCATTAATTAATTTTCTAAAATAATTAGGTTAGTATAATATTGTAATCTAGTGCAAAGTAATCTTTTCTGATGTACTATAATGCGTTTATTACACAGCGCAAACAGTACTTACGACCATAAATTACATGCACGCGAGTAAAAAGTGTCGGGTGAATACAAAATCTCGGGCGAACAGAACCGAGTCGGAAACAGTCGAAATAAAACGTGAACGCGGAGACACGGAAAGATGAAGTTACTTATTCTGTTTATCTTTAACTGTACATCATCCATTAAGGACGGAGCTCTCTTTCGCGTAAAATCCCTCAATTATTCAATTGGCGCCGAAGCAACTTGGAAGGAACTTGCTCCGAAAATCTATCGCAGTTTCGGCCGATGTTGCCATCCTAAATAATGCCCGTGCATTAGAATCTAAATCTCAGACTGGCGCATGTACCGTCGTGTACGTGGCGCAAATCGCAAGACAGATATTTCCCCGCAAAAATACCGCAAAGACGGCTGCGATCGGATTCGGCCCAATCTTCCTGAGTGCAACTGCCAATAAACTCACAAAATTGCGCTTCCCTCTGCGCGACTGAAATATGACATTTGCATGCTAACGCGACGTTTTACGAAAGCTTCCGCGCGAGTAACGCGGTTTCGCGGCCGAGGACACTTCCGTGGCGAATCGATTTTCCCTTCGCACTCGAATTTATGCATCGCCAATCGTACGCGACAAAGAAAGGACCGTTTTATTAAGCAATCTTGGAACGGTTCTGCAGTGATCCCAAAAGATTTAACCGTACCGCCAAACCATACTACCGCGTCGGAACTTGGGAAGATTGAAGAGTACAAAGCAGCCGAGTCGAGACGGCGGATTGCCGGATGAAAAGGACGCGGGTACGTGTGTGCGCCGCGGAGGCGTGGATTCCCGGTACCTGGCGCGGTTCGCGGTGAGATGGTACGAGGACACCGATATTGGGTTAGTTTTTGCCGGAGGTTTCTAGTTTCCCGAATAGTGCAATGAGGTCTGCGTACTCTCCCGTAGACGACCACCACGCTCCAGATTGGACTCGCGCGCGGTGATCAATTTCACTATTTTAGCAAGACAAAAGAGCGAGATATAAGCGCGACTTTAAGTTCGCGAACACGCCGTGTCTCCGATCGGAACGACGTATGACTTGATTAATGACACCGCGGTGCACGGTGATGCATTGCGGGCGATGTTACTTAGGAGAGCGTTGGTAAAAAGTTAGGAGAGGGTGTGCGCTTTGGATAGATGGAAGTACAACAGGATGCAGCCGGCGCATTCGCTCGACCGCAAATGGCTAGACGACTTTTTCCAGCGAATCGCCTAGAAATAAATATAACGCTCTCTAGATTTAATCGGCCCGATCGATCCTCGTGAATCGAGGCACAACGCGGTAGCTTGAAAATTCGCTTCTCCATTGAATATATGTATAATATATATTGACGCAACGATATCGCGTCGATATAAAATTCACGTTTAATACATATAATCTGCAAATTTATTGAAATAGCTAGAATTTTTCATGCTAAGAAGATTAGCTCTTTATCTGAATAGCCAGCAAGGTCTGGAATTTCCTATAACTTATAATAATGGTCAGGGGACGCTTATTATTAGACGCACGTTCGTTATTTGATATCTTGTTCGAATTGATATATTTGTTATAATCGAAATTCTTCGTACATCCGATTAATGATTTTATCGCGTGCAAGCAAATCTGTCGACGCGAAATACTGTAATAATTTCAATTATCGAACGGACAGGTGGGAGAATAAATTCGTGCGTGAAGTTATCGATAATATAATAGTGAATCTCTCTCACGCTCGTCATTGACTCATTCAAGCTTCAAAGCCTACGCGAAGACCGATAACGGTATGGTAACGGCGTGAATACACACCATCGCCAGGTTTAACTTTCATTAAGGTCGGCAAGTGTGACCTTTCCATCCACTGGTCCCTTATCTACCTGTCGACGCACCAAAACCGTGACTTTTTCTCACGTCCAACATCCTCCTTTAAACATCCTCTTTAAGTCGGATGCGCCGCGACCTATAGCCACATTTTTCTGCGCGAGTGGAATTTCGCACGAGCGGTGACAGATTACTATGTACCGATAGATAGGGGGCCGAGCCGGAGACGGCGATCGATCATATCGATCAATTCGAAATTAACGGTGACACGGGTAAAATGGGACAAATTGATATTCGATATTCGAGCGAACTGCAATTTTTTCGCCGAAAAGAGAAGTCACATAATAAACCGTTAGGAAAGAACCGTGCGAAGGAAGTTGAAGAAGTACGGAATTGAAGAGGAAACTGCAAAGGAAAAACTGTCACGAACGTAAATGAGTTTTCTAAACTCGTGGATCGTGATATGAGTTTATATATTTTGTGAGACTAATGACTGGCAAGATAATAAAAGTTCAAAGGCAATGGAAATCCCGTCTTCTCTCTCTCTCTCTCTCTCTCTCTCTCTCTCTCTCTCTCTCTTCCTCGAATCTCGGAGAGTCTTGGGCGAACACACGTCTTGGGTATTTCCTTCAAATTTTGCTATTAAGTTGCTCGGCGTGCATTCCAGACAGCGTGCACAATGTTGCTTTTATATACGGGTGACGCGGCCCACATCACGCGAAGGCCGTCGACCCGCAAAAAGGGCGAAACAACTTGTCCGAACCTGATAGCCACGGCAATCAATCTGTTAATATCGACTCGGGGCACCGATTAAGGTACCGAACAACCACGAAACGCGAATAACCCGCTTGCAAATAATCAACGACGAGAGGAGACCGATGCGAGATTATATTGGCAAATTACTACAAGTACAGGGTGTTCAAAATGCGTCTTGCCCGTTCGGGAGATTCGAAATAAAAGATATCAAATTTCGATTATTAATTATTATACAAGAAATATGAGAATCGCGCTTGATAAAATTCTGTCCCTCTCTTTCTCTTCCCATGGTGCGATTACACAATCGTTATTTTACCATCATAGAGAATAAAAAAATCAAAAAGATTAGTTTCAGAGTATATTTGTATATTCAAACATATTTGTGTGCTAAATAAATGTTTTATCGCTTTAACAAAAATTTTTGTTTTTCCAGATCAAAATAAATCTTTTGCATTGAACAAATACAGCGAGCTCGTAACGCATCCTCAATGCTTCCATTATCCAAATGTATTCGATATCGAAACACCCTGTATAAACTGCGCCGCATAAAAACCTTGTCCTACGTGAATCCTGCCATTTTTCATTGCACCGAAGGATTTCTTCGCCGAGCGTGTGAAAAATCGCACGCGTGGGTGGCGATATAGCGAAGTATTGTTCTCGTCGAAACGGTCCATGTAACGATCCTTGCGTCAAAAACGAACAAGATCGGCGCTTTTAACGGTCCGAGGCGCTTTTAATGGTCCGAGCGGCCTTACGTAGGCAGTCCGCGACACGAAGATCGACGACGACACGGCGAGAACGGCAAGGGGATTCCTTTGCAACATTGTGTTCGCGCTTGACCCCGAAAAAAATTCCTCAACATAATTTGCACGTCGGGAACAAGCTTTTACCGGTTAACCGCGTTGCAACATACACTTTCCCTACCGATTATTATTGCTACGAGTGGTGTCTCACTCGCTTTCACATTTCTATAAAAATTGTAGCTGTGATTTATATACGTACATTCCGCTAAAGTAGCGTCCGCTGTAACACAAGAGTCTGGAATGCATGTTTTCCCAAGCTGTACGATACGTTATGGTTGAGGAGAGATTAAAGGCTATTATGGGATGAATTTTTTAAATTTCTAAGCTTGTTTCTGTGCCGCTCGTCACAATGTGAAAAACGCATCCCCAATTACACGGATTACTTTATACAGACTCGGGCGTAGAGCGGATTAAGTTCGATCATTATCCACTTAAGACTCGGAGTCGCGTTTTCAGCGAAATACGAAAAACGTGAAGAGGGTAAAAAAGTAGCGTCGCCCGATGACCTCGAAAGAATCCTTAATTCGCGCTCTCCTCCGCGGCGCGGCGGTTCGCCATAATACCGGGGCTTTTGCGCAAGGGAATCGGATCCTGAGGCGTGAGCTCGTTGGAAAAAGCCCGTGAGAGATCGCGCGAGGAGGAAGAGAGGAAGATAAAGCAGGAGAGAAACGAGATAGCGGTCCTGTCCTCCATGGACTTTTCTTCCATCTCCCTTCTTCCTGCTCCTCCTCTCTTTCTTTGCCGCACAATTTTGCTGCAAGTTTGTTTCGCCGGCACTTTCAGTCGGATGTCATGAGACGTCATTTCCGACGGGAACGATATGCGTTGCAAAGATTTAACACGTTGATGGACAAGCATAATGCGCAAAAGTCCGGAGAAAGGCAACGTCGGCTTTGTTTAATTCCTTTGAAGATATGTATTACGCGTGTAGTAAATATACACGTATAAATGCTCAAGAATATAAAATTGGTTATTTCCATAAGATTTGTTATTGACTGAAGAAAACCGACGGGAGACGGAAGACAAAGAATAGTCGGAGTGAGCGATATTCTACAGCTTGGGAAGTCGCTACTATACATTAACGCCCGTCCGCCTGGCCGAGAATAACTTAGAAATATTAATGCACGAAGACCGGAAGAGGGGACGATGACAGAGAAGGCGAGATACCAGTGTTGCAGTCCTCTGTCCCTTTCGGCGAAGAACTTTGTTGCAAGAACATTTTTCTCGTTAATCACGCAATTTTTCAGTCTGACAGGAAACACCCTCTTTCGAAGCTTCATCGATTAATCTCGGAGCGGCGGCTATATCTGCTCGAATCCCCGGTATTACTTTAGAAACGAAGACGTCCGCGACAATCCCGCGCGTACAAATCCTAAACCGCTTTACTTTTATGATTAATTTTACCGATTACTCACTGGCGACACGTGTAAGCTTGCTGCTGAATTCTTGAACTAGTCATTGTAGCATTTAATACTTTATTTTTCATTAAAGAGTGCAAGACGAGGGTGCGGAGGGTTGATATTTCGAGAGATTATAAGTCTCAGTCATATCGGTCACGAACTATTGACCCTTTCTCTCTCTCTCTCTCTCTCTCTCTCTCTCTCTCTCCTTTGGGACACTCTGTATATATATATTATAGTTTAAGTAGGGAGATTAGAGGCAGAGTACAGAGAGATAGGTATTACAGTTGCTTGCAGAGAAGATTAACATGGATATAATTTATAGCGATAGAGTACATACAGGCAAAATAATTATTTGGCATAATCTATTATATTTAATTCAAGAGTCAAAGGACAGATTTTATTAAAACGGAGCAAAATACCAATGTCATATTCAGATAGTTTATACGTAATAGTTTATATTGCATTTCGTTTTCTCTTGGGATAAAATATCAATTCTTATCGTATATATGTATACATATGTTATATATATGTATATGCGATATAAAGTCTATTCAAATATATAGGACTTTTCTCCAATAAATCGCGATGGAAAGAAGCGATATTACACATGATAGTCTTTTCTTTCCTTTCTTTTAAAGTGCAGTATGAAATTTAAAAATCAGTTCATATTTTTTTTTCTAAATAAATAAAATAATCTCAATCATATTACAATTATAATTATACGGATCATAAAAAAAAATAAGTATAAACTTATACAGTATTACAGTAGATATAAGTTTATTACATGCTGTGAAATAACTGTAATTTAAAAGTAAAAAAATCAACAGGAAGGCACAATAAGACGTGAGAACTTCATTATCGATAAAAGAGCGATTTCAACCAATCTAAATTTCTCCGGTTCAAAACTGTAACAATAAAAAAGCGAATTTATCGACTCTCGCCTTGCTTTATCTCACCGACGTTTTTTTCCCCCCGAAGCGAACACGTCGCGCGGCCCTCAGACCCAGGGCCCCTGTCCTCCGTGAAAGATTTATACCACTGACATTGAAACTAAATTACGCTATAAATTAACTTTAAATTTGTGCTTTCGATGCATCCCGACTTACTCGTCCCCAAGGCCTTATTCACCCAGGCTTGGGCCCATTCGTCATTGACCGCAGTGACAGTTCTGATTTCCTTTGTAACCCTCTCGCGAATACATAGTTAAACAGTAGCAAATAATAAAACTCATCTTTTAAGATCGTAGAAACAAAATATTGACGGTGATTGTAATATTCATTAATCCTCGATAATACATGATTGTTGTTTTTAGGATTATGAATTCATGATAAAAAACTTGCGATATTTGACCAAGAAATTACGTAATGTCTGAATCTACATAGTAAAAAGTGAATTACAAATTACCTTATGGTTGCTCCGACGTCACTCGATGCTTCCCAGGCTTCCATTTCCGTTCAAATTCCTTTGTTGCACATTCACACACATACACGCGTGCACGTAATGTGTATTCGCGAAAACATGGTTAATTATAATCATGCAATTTTGCAACAAAATACGATCGACACAAATTATGCTTCGCTCGACACGTATGTACGTGGTTAATTTTGAAAATCCTTACAACCTGAAAATTATATTTCAATTTTATATTGATATTTTTATATTAAAACTTTCAACTTTAATTACTTTATCCAGAAAATGTTATTCAAGTCTGTTTGATATTGTATAATATATATTTAATAAGATACTATATTTACCGATTACGAGATATAATATTTATCTCTATTACGACGTATGTAGTTCAGTGTAACACTGTTAATTGGTAATCAGGTTACATCATGTTTAACAAATGAAATTTATTCAACCAATTTATCAGCATACTCGGAGGAAAATATTTTGTATTAAAGGGAACCACTTTCGTATCAAATTTACGTTAAGCGGCGCGCTATTGCGAGTCAGTACTATAAATCAGACCCGGTGGGAGCTAATAATAGTAGAATTTACGGAATCACAAACACTGCGCGAAACTGCAAACGCAATCAATCCGCGCTCGGAAAATTTGTCATTCTCGTGTACCAGTTTGACCGCTTCAATTAAGGATAATCGAGATAAACGAGCGACGCGAGTTCATATGGGTTGCATCGCACGTGCTTTATCATGTAAAAAGCATTTCATTAATTGGCCGATACCGTTCAATCGCCAATTATATTTACATGTCAGTCTAAATATCACGGTTTTTTGCGATATTCCACGAGCGCTCATGAAATTATTACATTAAGCACAGCGATATGCTTATATCTCTCGTTTTCGCTTTCTCTCTACCTTTCTTTTGCTCGGAAAAAGTTATTATTTTATTAATTATTAAATTAATAACTGCACTGTCTCAGCCTCAGCGTCTTTTTTTTATGTGGAAGGAATTAAAGTTAAATTTGCGACGCAACATGTGCGAGCTTCCCGGTGTCTCACCTGTACAAGAATACAAAAAAATTGATTTGTTACGATTTTAATGACCAATTTTAATAGCGCTTTAATGAACGTTGCCCCGATGCACCGTCAGGCTCTACCGAAATTTATGATCCCTCATTATACCGTAAGATCATTATCGGTATAACTTCTTCCGTAGTCACAATCGATCTTGCACGTCGCGTCGCGTGTTGGTCTATGCCGAATCTCTTTGACAGATCCGCATCCCGTTATGCGAAGCGCCGAAGTCTCGGTGTAATTTACGACTGTTGCGTGCAAGCCGGCATATATACACAACGCACACACATACACACATACACACATTAAACCGGAGGAAGCGACTACAACACTTTTGAGACGATCGCCCTATTGGACACAATTAAATTGGACATAATTAAAAACACCGCGATCTTATCCCTCCTTGAAAGTTGCAGTCGGTTCCCACAGTGCTTAATAGAACGGCGACGGTATGTGGGAATACGGCGGAATCGAAGGAGTCCTCGGATCGATAATAAGATGCTTTATTAATAAAACAGAAGAATATCAACAGAACGCGTGCGTGACCGTCAGGTACAATTTATCGTACGTAAACTTAATGCACGCCGTGCCCGCGTGCGAACGTAACGCCGAATGCGTAAGAGGGTGATCGCGATGTCGCGCGGGCGCGCTCACATCGCCGAATATACATATAATTTATTTTTATATAAATAAATACACCGTATACGTGTAATATATATTTATGCATATACCTACATATCATGTGTATGTGCGTGAGTATATATATTGCGTGTGAGTGCGCGTAACTTCGACTACGCCTAATTACGATCGCTACGAGCAAGAGGGTTGTGATATAGGTCTGTGGAGCTGTTAGTACATACGCGATATGTTTGGTAACTGGTAGAGTGTAAGACTAGTGTTAATGTGTAAGTTTCACATTACAGTGCCTAAAGGTGTAGGGTGTTTTTTATGGAACATTGCGGAAACCTCGAATCGAACGCCGTTGGAATCCTTTCCGAGCCCCCCCCCGTCAGACGTCGGGAAAACGAAGAAGAAGCCGTCGCCATTCTCGTTTGTACAGCCGTGTGAGTTCGGCCGTTTTTATGCTTCGCGTAATTCATTGTTCGTACGGGGGAATTCGCCCGGGGGGTGAATTGAGATTTTAACGGTGCAGGAGAGGGCGATGATATCTATGTGAGAACGACGAGAATCGAGAAATTTTGCTGCCGGCGATCCGCAGTTGCCTACGACAAATGGGTGAATTTCTGTCGGGCGATGCTGTTTGTGCGATAAATAAGTAGATCGTAGTGAATAAACGAAATTGAGGACGGAAAGTTCTGGCGCAAATATTAAGCGTCAACTTAAAATAAATGATTGTGTGAGACGGACTGAATACGTTGGAGCGACTGATTACGACTTTCCACCTTCGATTTCTGTATCTAGCGCAATAAATATGATACTAAAGAGAAACCTATTCTTAACATCCACGAATCTATAAATTACATCGACGTCATACACGTACAAGATGTCTTGGAAGCTGCGAGCTTTCTCTCCGGAGAAACAGACCAAGTCTTGCTCTAGTATCGAGACATTGATTAGTGTTCAACAAAAGATTTTACGTAATTAATTTTCAATAATATTTATTTTAATATATGCTATTAAATTTTATTTAGAGATAAATTTTTTAGAATTGCGATAATTACGTCAAACATTATAAAATTACAATAAAAGAAATGTCAATATAATCTGTGAGATCCGCTGCTTCAGAGACATCCTGTATTTCTTTTGTTCAACTACAGTAAATAATATTATTGTGTGCATATAGCACACGATCGTAAGCTTCACGTTTGCGGTGCAATTAAATCGCGCAGACCGGTCCGGAGTCGATCTGAGATGCGGCTTTACGCCCTCATTGATAGCTATGTAGGCAGCGTTCCGCAATGATATCGCACCGCGATAATCGTAAAACGAGTTCGTTCGATATTTAGATTGCGGAAGAAAGCGCGCGCGCGAATCGAGTGACGCTATAAAACAGCGAGTGAAACGCGAATTCCAATTCGTACACTCGCTGCATTCGCGATCGCGATAACTGTCGCTGAGGACGCAAGCGGGTCGAATGCGCGATCGGAATCGTTGAATGATCGCTTCTTTCACACAAACGTGTAACATGCGTGTAAATATATACATATATATGTAATATTATATATACATGTATATATTTACGCTTTTATATATTTATATGTATATATATATATGTATATGTAATGTAATTATGTATACTGGCACATATGAAATTGGCGCGCTTTTCTTATCGTGGACGAAAGCGTGGCAGGACATGAAGAGAACTGTCTGGTTGAGCCTCTGTTATTTGGTGATAACGAGAGTTTGTTATCACCGCGAGTAACAATCGTCGATTTCGAGCAAGCGCAATGAAAACGAACAATGACCGGAGATGCAAAAGCAATTTTTCCGCAATACGAGGAACTACGAGATGGCCACGAAATTGCGATCCGCGTAACGTGATTTTGCGAGAAATCGGAGGATGATCTTTTCTCCTGACGAAAAGCAAATGCAGACTATTCGAAAAATCTCGGAATGTGAAATATGCTCACGTATTCGCGATTATCCTGTATAGCGAGCATGAAATGGGTCATTGACGCGAAAATAAAGAGGAAGACATCATTAATTGCGCCGCTAATTGCATCGAATTTCAATTGTTGCACGCTTTCAATGCTAATTGAATTACATTTGTAACGTAAGATTGTAAGCACCTTCACACAACGCGCGTGTAATAAAATAAAATATAAAATGAATAACCTATATTAAACAAAATAAATAATAAATTAAATTAATTAAATCTGAGAATTAAATTATTCATGATCATGATGTTTACACTAAAATATAACATTTATAATAATTACATGTAATGGGCGTGACCAAACATCGAATTATTTCGATGATTTGAATAAATAATCAATATGATAAACATACAACATTCGTATATCCGCTTACCGTAGACTTGTCTCCGTGTACCATAACTCAATCGTTATCTGCACATCTATAAGTACATAAATTCGTTCAGACTGTCTGGTATTAAAGAATATATAGAGGCACTCAATATCACGGAACGACAAATAAAATAAACAACGTAAATTTTCGACACCTCGTTTGTCAGCGTGTTGTAGTTATACGTATCTCCCAGGTAGCTCCTATGTTGAGAAAGGATGCTGCGTGGGTCAGCCACGAAACCTTTCGAGTTCCCGTCTCATGCGCGTCCGACGACATTCGGCCATCGATTTTCACCCAACGATTTACGGTACGAAACCGTGTAAGCAACGAATAAATCGACCTCGTTTCCTAAAAAAATTTCATCCCTATTGAGAATGGCGGCTGCCTTTTTGTCAACGCGCAGCGAGGAGTCCCATGCGCGGGCGTCCCCTGCTGCCAGCATCCGCCTGTCGAACTTGTTTCTCCTACAGGGAGCTGTCGCCGACCATGGATCCTTAATTGATCTCGATGCTCGTAACCGAGTTGGACACGCGACGCTCGTCCTCCGCTACCGTCGACGGTGACACGGTGAAGCCGCTCAAGCCACTCTCGACCAGATTCATGAGACTCTCCTGGCGCGAAGATGCATGCTTCTCGGCGCGCGCCTTCTCTTCCAGCTTTCTCTTCTCGGCGGCTAGATCAACGGCGCCATTCTTCGTATTTTCCCGAATCAATTGTTCCAACTTGGACAGCTGCCGTTCGGTCGCGCTCTCCACGATCTCGTTGTTCTCCACGGGCATACTGTGTTTGCTCACCGTGGGTTTGTAAGTCTTTACCTTCGAGTGACCCTGAATGATGAGGTACATCGGGCCGCGCAGTGGCTTGGCTGGTTGCTTGTAATGGGAGAAAATCGGGTCGGTGGTTAGACTCGGAGCGGTCGTGGTCCGTGGTGGTACCGTCGACGACGGCGCAAGCATCGTCTTCATTTTCGGAGTCTCGTCGGCATTGAGGATCTTCACCAGAGGCGACTGATCGGGCCTCGTGCTCTCGTGACGGTTCACAATGTCCGTGGTGGGCGTGTACTCCATAGTTGAGATCGTCGGTGTGAACGACGGCGAGGTGGTCACGGTTGTCGCGGGTAATCGAGACGGCCGATGGTCGATCGGCTGCTCATCCGATTCAGGAATCTGCGTGCTGAAAGTCGACGGTGGGCTGGTGAACGTCACGGGGAACGGTTGAGGTAATCGTTGATGAGCTTGCTCCACGTTTGGCAATGGCATCATCATATTGTTCATGGAGGGCGCGTGCATGTGCGCCATAGGCGGCGACATGTGAGACATCGACACCGGCGAGGACGGCCGGAAACCGGGACGCATGCTGCCGATGAAGTGCATCATGCTGTTCGGTCTGGTCTGGGGACGCATCATGGATTGCGAGGCCGCCTGTGGAGGGACAAATATGTGCGAGGAACTGTCTATGTGTCTGGGCGGCATTAGCGGAGCGGATGGCGGATGCGGGGACTGATGGGCAAGCTGCGAGGAAGGTATCACCCTGTTCGGCACCGAGGAAGCGGACGGATAATCCTCCGACAACATCGGCGAGCTCGTTATCGCGTTTCTTATCGGCTGCGATTGAGACTTCGGCGTTTGATGAGTCGTCTTTGTCATCTCGGACGTGGTGGGATTTTCCCAAGCGTTGTTGTTATGCGTTGTCGTAGACGGATCTGAAGAACTTGCGGAGAAATTCTTCTCGATATAATTCGTCGGCATTACCACGGCGACCGGATCTTTCTTTGCTTTGTGCGTCTGCAGGTCCATAATGCTGGACGGCGAATTGGCGACGACGATGTGCATCTTTTGCGAGGTTTGCGCGTCGGTCACAGTTTCCTCCTCCTCCTCGATCGAATCCGTGGTCGTGGTGGAGACGGTGGAAGTTTGCGCGACGCTCTCCGTCGTCGAAGACGTCGCTTCGGTGCTGATCTCCTTCTGACCTACGACTATTTCCTCATTTGCGTTTTTACTAGCGTCCACGATGATGTTCGCGTTCTGGCCGACGACGACCTCGTGATTGGACGAGGCCGCGGCGTGATGATCGAACTCGTAGTGATCTCTGGAGTAATCCGAAGTTTGCCATGTGACTTGGTTAACATCCAGAGGAAATACCGTGGAGGATGAGGAAGGTCCGTTGTTGCCGAGCCATCCGCCGGATAGAGTTTGTGTCGATTGATATATCAGATTTGACTTCTCAAAGGACACGGACGGCGCAGTGGTCGCTTCGTATCTCGGCTTCGTGCTCTGCGACGAGGACGGCACGTAGACGCTCTTGATTGTCTCGACTTTGCTCAGCGGCGCCTTCGAAGTGGAGTACGGCCTTGACGAGGGCGCGGGAGAGTAGCGTCCATAATCTTTCGAGAGCGTTCCGTAATACTGAGCATCCTGGAGGACGGGGCCTTCCTCCGTCTGCGTGCTAAACGACGATGACGTGTCCGAGTAACCGATCATCTTGTCCTTTGACGTGCCGACGTTGAAGCTGGTGGACGTCTCGGCCTTCTGAATTATTGGCGGCGGCATCATCATAGTGTACGGCTTTATCTTTTGACTGTAATACGGATTCGGATAGTAGCTGGCCGGCAACGACTGCAGCCTGTTCTGATTTCTGTAATCGATCAAGCCGTTGCGGAAACTAGTGGTGCGCACGATCTTGGGCGGTTCGGCGCCGGTGCTACCGGTGAAGTCGTTCCTGTACGAGGTCGAGTCCTGAGTGCCAGTCCGCGTGAACTTCGGACCGTCCACGAACTTGAGAAACTGCTCGGGTATCTTCGGGCTGGTCTTCTTTGCGGTCACGCCCAGCACGAGAATGTCGCGCTTCGACGACGGCTCGGTTGTGTGCTGCTGCGAATCCAGCCAGTACTGCACCCTGTCGAGGACCGGTGGCACGTAGTCGAAAGTCGGATTATTCTTGAGAGGGTCGCCGCGTCCCAGCGGCGTCCATTCGTCATAATCCATCCTGGGGGAGAATATCCGCGGCCGGGTGTCGTTCTGGCCGCCTGCGAACAGAAATTTCGAGGGTCGTCGTGACCGATTAAAGCCGGCGGAACATATCGCGGGTCAATAGCGGAAATCTTCGCTCTTCGTCTCGACGCGCGCGAAAGGCACGAGGAGATCGGCGATAGAGAGAGAGTAGCCAATTATACTTGGATCGGCGCGCATAAACGAGAATTTGATACTTGAGTAATGAGCCCCGTCGTCGTGATTAATTGTTCTTAATTTTATTATAGCCCCCCTCTCGTGCCGCGCGCGAACTCTCGTCCGATTGATTTATCCTACCGGCACTGCTAACGTCACGATCCTCTAGGCTGCATAAATTTATGGGACACTAGGTGCACACGCGAGTGAGAGGATGACCGCGGCCGGCACGATGAGATACGATATATCCGCGCGCGCGGATAGCCATGTCGTATAAATTTATACGTTTCTAGAATACGTGATACAGCACAACAGCGAGCGTCGTCGTCGTCGTCGCAGTCGTCGTCGTCTACGCGCCCGCACTTTCGTTTAACATCATCGTCAAGCTAGACGACGTCGTATACACGGCGCGGACCACTCGATATCTCGAATATAACCCCTCATCATGCGGCGATGCTTCGATGGAATCTACAATAAAATTTGAAGACGATGACTTTAATCTATGTTATCTCAAATTAATCGTGTTCCTTGGGAACGTTCGGCATTAAATTGCCGAACATTAGAAGGATAATGTATGTCACGCAGAATAATATTGTGAGATATTTTAAGTAACTCTTCAGTGAATGTTGCAAACACATAAAATTACAATGTTAAATTTTAACTATCATTGCGGTCAAGAGAGAAGACGACATTACGGGAGTACTTTTACGTATTTTGTTTCTCCCATATCCAAAGAAGGAGAATTAAGTACTCTCGAATAATCGTCCCGTCCGATGCGGCAACAATCTTCCGCCTGACAGACAATGCCACTTTTGTTTCCGAGCGCGATGCGAGCGAAACGCGTAAGCCACCCAGGATGATAACGTTAAGTAGTCCATCCCCCCGTACACATCCGCTTTCCTGTACGTCACGGAGCAGGAAGATCCTGTTATGAAGTTGCAATTCATGTCGTGTCGTATCTGGGGTTCCAGCGACATAGCGGGCACGGGCCCATCCCCGCGAAGGCCCCGGCTTCGCGATAGTAAAGAAAGAGAGTCTCTTAACGAAGCCTCTCTGCCGAGAGGAGGAGGAGCGCCTCTTTTCAACGTCGAAAGGGTTGACGTATGGGGCGCCTTCGCTTCGCATGCCCGAGTGTTGACGGACACTCGCGCGTTTAAGTGAGGCAGATATCGGCCGGCCGCGGTACGGTACGCCTATAACGATCAGTTATCATCGAGTTATGATTGCTATCCTCGGCGGCCGTTCGTCAAGCACGGGCAACGCGCGCCGCTTCCCTTCGCGATTTATGAGAATAGCACGGCAATTAGGATGGATAATTTCCGGGAAGGCCGGAAGGCAGGCAACCTTCGCGGAAAGTTTCCCGGGATGTCTGCCAGCGATTAATTTTACAAAGTTTTCCAACGGCACGGGAGACATGCGATCATCCCGCATGGCACGTACGTGACGTAAGGCGGTTAGCATTCGCAAGTGGGCCGAGCCTGTAAAAAGAATAATGACAAGGTTTTTCATTTAATTCCCAGCCGGGACCCGACGTGTAGCGTTACCGTAATTGGCCACGGAGAACGCTATCGGATGTTGCTCGCGTACGTACGACGTAAGGTCTTTCACGCGAGAGACACGACGTACACGTGGACACCGCGGAAGACAACATACGCGCGGCGGATGTCGCCGCTCACATGCGCGCCGCGCGCGCGCACGTACGCCCAATATCTCGCGAGAAAACGTCCCGATAATGGCTAGTCGAGAGTGCGCGTTTTCTCCGGCATTATCGAGGCAATCGATGTTTCTATCTCTACGGTCGGCGCCGTAAACGCGGTAGACGTCGGGCATTAAAGCCGCTCGCGCCAGGCCGCAGGTGCAGCCAGCTATGTACGTGGCGATGCATAATGCGCCATATACGCGCTCCGCGCTGACGGAAGTGCCGCTGACATCTCGAGTGCCGGAGAGCTCCGAGAGCCGAGAGAAATCTCACTGTTGTAATCGAGACGGATGTTCACGTGACAACATTTCGAATGGGAATAAAACTTTTCAAACATGTCTTTCAGGTAGCTAGTAACTAATACACCGTGCGATTAAAGTACGTGATGTGACGTAAGCTAAGAAATAAATTTACAATAAAGTTAATATAAAAAAATATACAGATTTATAAAATGTAAAAATCGAAAGATTTTTTTTTAGGAAAAAGTGACATGAAAAGATTCAGAAAATATATTTTCATTTCGCTTAATGTCGGACATTAAAACAGAATTTATTAATAAAGTAATAAATAATAAAGCAATAAGTGTACGCTAAGCAAGCTAGCAGAAAGTGTAAAGGGTGACAATCTTAATAACGTGGCGCACTCGCAATCGTTAATCGCACGGATGTTCAAGGAACGTCGTTATCCGTCATTTTCTTCGCGGTGTCTCATTACGACGTACGAACGAGCATTACGTCGACAGGACGAAAATGCGAGACGCTGTGTCCGGAATGTCCCGCGGCTGCACGGCAGCCGGCAGGCGCCAGTATTCCCCAGTCATGTCGCATAAATACACGTGTCATGCCTCGCGAATATACGCGCACGACACGAGGCGGTCAGAACTCTTCTGGCTCGTGGCGCTCGCCGCCGTCTCTTCCTCTCGTGTTACCTGTCTGCATAATGCACGGTCGGATCCGCGACCTCTGCAGTTTTGCGCCAGCATATTTCAAACGAGGGGACAGGTGACGCCTAAGTAATTTCTCGGGGAATATTATATGCTAGGAGGATTTCGTTCGAGTCTCCGCACAGAGCGTTCGAATCGGGCGCATCCGGGATTTAAATCTTCGCCCTTTGCAAATTTCATCCGAGCATCCCATCATCCGGCACACATATAAATGTCAAATCAATCTTCTATATTAAATCTTTTTCTCTCAAAATATCAGAAGTTCACGAATGCAACGCTTCGATGCCGCGTAATTAATTTATATCAACGAATTTTTAAATAAGACCTACGTTTTCGGCATCAGGAAAATTTAGAAATATTCAATTATTCAAACATGAAATATTTAACCGTCCAAGTTATCTTAAAGATAAAGTGTGGGCGTTGCATTAATCCGAATCCAGATCAAGCAAACGAGACCGAACAATTTGCTTCAATGAATGCGAAAGGCGCCGCTAGGATTCGCGATGCCGCTCATACGCGTTGAAGCAAATTGCTTGGTCGTGTTTGTTTACTTGGTCCGCACATCCAGTTTTATATTTAAAATTCATACGAGAGCGGTCACACGTAACCCTCGACAATCTTCCGCTTTGAGTCTTACAGCGTTCTAACGTCTTGCTGAAAAGCGAAAGAGATACGCTTCGGGGTTTACTCGCGTCCAAGCGTGGCGCGGTAGGGACTATTTTGAGAGAAATGCACTACCAGTTGACAATCTAGCAAAGATTCATTAAGGTTAAGAGACTTCCGAGCCGCGGCGCACTAATGGACCTGTGGCGACTTTTCTTTCTGGATTTATTGTCGCGAACCGTTGCTCGCCGGAAACGCACGCGTCGTCGGGGACTCAGTGAATCACAGAAATGGACATTTGTCTTGCCGTATTTGCGCGTGGCTCCCGTTTACGTTTCCGTATCGAGTGGTATTCGAACGAACATTCTTTATCGAGGAATTTCCAAGTTTCTCTAATCACCGCGAAAGCATGCTTTGTTGCGCGTCCTAAAATTCTCATAAAAAAAAAAGGAGGATTCGAGGAACAGGCGGATGCATTCGGCGTAACTTTGACCAGAAAGCTCGCTTTTACGAGAGCACTGAAGAATGCAGGTGGCGAGAGCACGCAGCGGGCGCAAAAGGAAAAGTTCAGCGCCGTGCAGACGGTAAAAGCGACGCGTTATTCCCTCGCAGTTTTATGCCGAGCTTCACGTGTCATTGTTTGAAAATGAAGTGACGTGCGCGCGAACTGAAGAAACGGGCTATATCTCTCAGCTTCAATTGAGGCGGACGTGAATACGAGCCGGGCGAGCGAGCCGGCGAGATAAAATGTGGCGATTGTTATGAAGCTGCTTCTTCCTATTATGCAAATGATCACTCCGAAGATTCGTGCGAGATATGAAGCGACGATGTAACGCGGATAACAAAACAACGCAAATACATGGCGATACAATCGATAAAGCGAAAGCGAAACTCGAAATCTCATCCCATCTCATGTGCTCGTGTTAATACCGTTAAAAAGCTTCATGTTACATTGTAACCGACAAAGGATCATTTACAACGCACAAACGCGCAAAATGCTAAGCGATATCACGTGCGTATCTACGTGATAATTAAAAAGTTAATTTCACCCGAAATTAACTAAGATTCAAAGAGCAGGTATACAATTTATATTTTATTGTTAACAAATTTCTATGTTTGTACGTAACTGCGTATAATCTCGCAACGTCCAGGCACAATGCAAAAAACGGAGCAGTAAAATCTCTCCGTAACCCGAACAAAGCGTGAGAAGCATAACATAGCTGCGATGCAAATGCATAAAGCCACCAAAAGCGTTATTATACTTTTGCCTGTATGCGCGCACGCGCGCGCGCGCGCGCGTTTATGTCGCCGTAGCGCGTGGGATTATTTTCCCGCTCGTTTGTACGTATTACGCTCATGCGACACATATTCCAGCATTCTCGTGCCGCTTTTGTCGCTGGGAAATGGTACAATGCCGAATGAAATCGAGCGTATAAAATGTGCAGTCGTATCTTCTCCCTTTTAATTTCCCCGTCTCGCCAATACGCCCTGCACGCATATTTGAGCGTACCCTTCGCCCGTGTAAATTTATGTTCCCGCCGCAATAGCTTCAGGTGATGTGCTACGGTTATATGTATCGTTATGGAATGTTATTTTTAAACTTTTAAGCAAAAAAATGACGAAAATGTCCACCGGAAAATTGAAAATCAATGCATTTCGCTGCATTTATATTGACGAGAACGGGGATTCGATTATCATTCTACTCTTTCATAAAAGTTGCATGTGATTAAGTACAGTTTTTTTCCACTGGTCAGCACACAGCTATTCGCTATTTAAATTTTTGAACTGGCAATCAACATAACATTCGTCCATATTTCCGCGATTTTCTACTCTGTAATCAATTCCACTGTTCATCTGTGCTCTCATATTTTGAATAATTTTTCAAAATATCTCCGTATTTCGACCAAAATAACACGCGGAAAAGTGACCGGACATCGATTGTACAAACAATGTGACGGACGCTGTGTACGTTCACGCTACAAAAAAGCGCAGTTGAAAAGCTCAAGGAATTAATCATGTTCTTCGCGGATTTTTCTCGTGGGTCAGCGGGTCCCGGCGGGATGTGCGAAAGAGGATGTTGGGTCGACGAGTCGTTTGCAGCCGCATTCGACGGAGAAGTGCAAAGGTTAAGAGGGACGTTAAATGCAAAGTTGGCTATTGTGAGCGCGCGCGATAAAAGCGCGCGCGCCGCGCTTATTTTCTCGTACTTTTGTGTCAGACGTTGTTGTTTGAAAGTAGAACGACGCTCGGCGAGGGACGGCAAGGCGAGAAATCCGCCTAGGACGCCGTTTCCCGACGCGTTATCCCGACGTGGCGCGAATTAAAAATTACCATTCACGCGGAGTCTCGCACAAAAACTTTTAGCGATCGCAATTGGGTATCGCATTTTCTACGAGCCTTGGCTATTTAATTATCCCGGTATTATTATGCAAATAAGGAAGTTTATAAATTAAAATGTGCTAAAATGATTTATGTACCTATGATTTTAAATGTAAAAAACGTGTAAGTCTAAAAGCTCACATTTTTAAAAAAATTTTGCGAATATTTAGAATTATCAGGTGTATGTGTGAATACGCTTTCTTTTAGAATTAATTAAATTAATCAAAATAATTTCAATTAAATTGCAACTTACAAATGACATTTTTTAAATGGCTTTTACTAAAATGATATTCATTTTAAAATTATTCTTTATAACTTTCAGTATGAACAATACGTTTTATATACGAATTTATTGCGTTAATAATCATTGGAATTTAACCATTAATTTTTTATTAATTCTTCTTGCTACAAACATCACGTTACGTTCACCAGACGAAAACTGTAAGCAAAAAACTGATGACAATTGCCGATCAGGAAGCACACGTATTTGCGTTACACACGAATTAATCGAAGACACATTCAACCATGCGCGTGCGTGCGTGCGTGCGTGTCTTTTAGCACCGAGTAGAATGACCCACTGACCCGCCCCACTGATACGTGCGTGGAGACGCACACGCGTATGCAACGCGTACGCATGACGTGCAGCTAATTTTGATCAAGATTTATGCTAAGATTAATAGTAATGTTTGGCAGCCTGTGCGGAAGCGAAAGTGGACGATGTGCCAAATTGATATGCCTTATTTCATTAATCACAGGAATTTTCTTCGTCTCTGGTTACATCAAACAAATCATTAAATTCACAAGACATTAAGTTCACTAATCAAGTCTATAAATAAACGAGTCAGATAAAATTTCTTCCAACAAACTGTGACATTTCCGCCTTCCTCATCGATTTGTATATTTTTTTCTTCCCTCTGTTCTTTCTTTATTTCTTCATTTTACCGCAATGCGCCAAGAATGGATAAAGACGGGACAGGAGAGGTCACTGTCGCGCAGACGTAAAGAACTCGGAAATAAAAGTGTTTATGCCACTTTAAACGGAAAATTTTCGGGCATGTATTTTCTAGCAAATCTACCCAAGCGCGCCATGTATTATTCTTTTTCGAAAGAGCGCGAAGTGGCCAATTAATTTGGACACGATAATGCGTGTATCTTCAATTAACCGCTTGCCGAGTTACTCTCCCGGTCACCGCTCTGCAAAATCCAATTTCCAGTTCAAAAAGTACGAAATCGGATTCCCAGCGGGACGTTGGTCGCAACGGCAGCGTCGCGACGTCGCGACGTGAAGTCGCGTTCTTCGACGTGCCAGCTCGGGGTCCTTTTTCCCGCAGCTTCCATGCCCGCAATACGACGATCGAAGAATCCGCAGAACACTTTTTACATTTCAAACATGACCTAACAGATAGGATTTGTCGTGTAACAGAATAGGAAATCCGAACCGGAAAGCAAGATATGCTACGCTCGAGTGTAATTATAAACAATTAATGAGAACTCTTATGTAACATCGTATATTGTTATCATATATTATTAAATATATCTGTCAATCACTGTTTTAATACCACGTAGATCCTTATTTATTTTTTCTGATAATTAAAAATTGTTCATCTTATTATATTATAATAAACTAGTACCATCCCTTTGACAACAAACTATGCTGCTTATTGTACATTTCACGCTTTATAATACAAATTTGATACTGTGTTTAGGCTTCAATAGTTTATAAAAACGCTGTGTTGGAGTATAACGCGATATGCCTTTTCCTTGCATTAACATTTGATTGAAACTGGATGGTGAATCTTTTATCGGGGGTCGAATTCGCACGAATGAACTTTTCACGAAGCCGTACAAAAGTAATGACAGTGCGACGAGAAAGATCCTACAATAGTAAACACGAGCGGGGACTAGCTATTTCCTCGAGCCCCCTTCATTCCTTCGACGGGAAATATTCTGCAGGGCATGTAGCGGTTACGTCATGTTTAGGACAGGAGGACAAAATGGACGGTCAAAACCTACCGGTCTTATTCTCGAAGGAGGACGGTACGCTCTGGCAGGACGAGCCGCACAAAAGCCCCGCCAGCAGCAGCCACCTGAATAGCTCGATCAATCTCTTCGGCATCATCTGAAACAGCGAGAGGCGAATTGAATTAACCGCCGGATAATCACATCACGCGGCTTTCTGCCCTGTTCACTTTGAATCAGACACAGGGATCTAAGTGTAGATCAGCGTTTGAGTTTTGCTCTGTATTGATGGAGAATCTGTCGCGATGAAAAACTGTACAAAAGTTCTACGACTTTTATGATCTTGCAATATTTATTTCTGTTTCTGACAAATAAACCGTGTAAAACCGTAGTCGCAGAGTCTATTGCTCTCCACGTCTGTTGAATTGATTTCGATACTACCGATTTAACAAACAGAATGCGAAATTCGATTTATGAAGGAATGGAGCGTTTTGTGCCGCGGAAAGAATCGTGACACTTTTATTTCGAAATAAATCTTACGTACTTGGCGTTAAAAAGCGCGTGTCGTTATTCATCGAGGAGCTCCTTGCTCGTCCATAAAACGGAGTAATCACGATCGATACGCGCGCTCGTGTTTGTGAACGCTAGATATCACGTTCCCTGTCGTTTAAAAGCTGCAACGCGGCTACGCGATTGCAGAAATGTGATTAATTCGTCTAATTGGGTATCCAGAGTGCAGTTGACCGAGGCGATCAATGGCCAGGATGATGGGGCTGGACATTAATTACAATCGTGTAAATACGCGTACGCGAAATCATATCTGCTCCACAGTGCGGAATAAAACCCGCGATATTGTCCTATGGTCAAGCAAGGTAATAATGGAATAAAATATTAGTTTCTATGGTAATCACGAGTAACCCGTTTGCTGTTTAACATGATATGCAAAGTGTAGCGATCGAAGTTAATAATAAAGCCAAGTACGTTGATTATTGGTTCTGCTAAATGTATGAGAGAATTTTTTTTACATTATACTCACCATATTTGTAATGTAATCCTTGCATGATATAATCCTTGTGTAAGTATGGCGATATTCAAATAAATATGTGACATATTTACGACGTGTATATACGTCCTTTCAAGTATTTTGTGCATCTCTGTAAATCGTCTACCGAGGCCGTGTGCCAAAAAGCACTATTAATCCTGCCAAGTTCTTATATTCTCTTCAACTTCTCTTATTCCATTGCCAATGTACTGTCGATGATTATACATATATATGATATATACGAAGATGCATTGTATAAAACGTTTTACATGTAGTGGATCTGTATCGATATCTGATATTATTTCTGCTGCATTTATCAAATATTTATTTAATACATAAGAAGGCCACTGTAGAAAAATTCATTGAACATATTGAACGTGTGCATTACTAGCGTGGATTAAATAATTTGTATGATCCCGTCGATACGTAAGACCGCTATGAATACACGAGTAACTGTGGCGAATACAGTTTACGGTACTTTGACGAAACGTAAAACCAGGTCGAGGTGTCGTAGTAACAACTCGAGGTGACTACATTTTCCAACAAACCGGCGCACTTCGCCCGACTATTCGCGACAAGTAATATACGAACGAGGACCAATGTGTCCTTTACGACGCTGTGGAGAAGCGATCTCTATGTCTTGTAAAGTGAGTCGTAAAGACCGTTGTTAACTGCTCTCCCCAAAGGCTCCCGTTTCGCCACCCGCGAGAGGTTGCCGGGAGTAATTTCCGACGGGTCGTGACCTGCCCCAATCGACCGGCAGAATCGTCAGAATTACATTCCCACGACCACGAAAACGCGAATGCGTAGGTGCAGAATCCCCGCCGAATCTCCGCGCTTCCCGAATCGGTGAACGTCCCGTGAGAGAGAGAACTTCGGCTGATAACGAAGTTACGAATAAAATCTGATTAAGGAGACGCGATTACTTGACAGCCTCGGAAATTCAGTATCGATTTATACGCGATATTGCGCAGCTGCATATTTTATAGAAATATATTTTATAGAAATTCTCTGAAAGCCCTGCGGACCGCGTAACGTCAAATTCGAACTTTTGCTCGAGTTCTAAATTTTCTGTAAATTTAATTTGTAATTTTTTTTTAAATTATAGTCGTACATCAAATACATAAGTCGAATGAATCATGTATCATCTTTACGCATGCTAGAAAATGATGCCTCGAACAAGCAGCCGTATGTTTGTGCAAGATCGAGGACAACTCCCAGGGGCTAGACGCCTCGGCGTTCATCGATCGACGGGAATTCGATCGTACCTGTTAACGACCACGTCGAGAAAGTCTTTGAAGCGGGGCCAGACGCGAGTGGCCGTGGCGGCTGGGTCACTGTCACTAACCGCGAAAATTATACATTCGCGTACACACAGAGGAGACTTGCGACTTCAATTGGCGGAGAATGAGAAAGGTGAATAAGAAATCGTTTATCTAAATTTCTCGGACTTCACGATACAAAGGGAATACACGGTACTCCTTGAACACAACATTCGCCTTGGTATACATAAAGCGACAGTTTAGATATTCTTCACGTGAGCTTCAGACGGGACAAGACAAGACGGTGGCCTCACACGTGTAGAAACATGACATCCGTTCGAAGGTTCGCATACTAATGGTTTAATAAGCGGCTATCTATAGCTCGCGGAGACATCGAAGACCTGTCGTAATCTAGGAGTAATGCACTCATACTGGGGAAAGTAGGATATCCTGTGAGACACGGCGTCCTGTAGTCTTCGCGAGACTGCGCTATGCCATGTGGAGCGTTAATTGCAATATTTATTAGAAAAGCTAAATTACTTTGCGGTAATTTAAAAAACAACTCGGCAAATTAATAAATTCATTATAAAATCATAGGTTTAAAGAATCGCGTCGAGATAATAATAATTTGAGGTCTAAACGAGAAAAATATTCGATTTGAAACTCGTATCCATTTCTAGCGAAAAGTAAAATATCAAAATCATTGAATAATTGTAAGAATTTTTCAATTATTTTGTATACTCTTGAAATAGAACGTAGTATTGTTTCAAACTTAAAAAGGAAGCTAGAATATGTTTCAAGTATTTTACGAACTTAGTACAAATTTTTTAGTACACATGAAAATTTGAAAATCCAACCGAAATTGTACGTTCGATATAGCCATACAGTCAAAGATTTTATGCACGGAATATTTGTCCGTATAAGAGGTGGCTCGAAAGGATGTAAATGGATTTTTTGCTTGAATTACATCAGGACAAAAATGGAAAGGCAAATACAATTTTCGATCGTATCTCCGTTAATCGACTCGTTAAACCGATATTGCCGGGTTTGATGCACTCAGAATGGCTAAAATTCTCGAGCGTGCGAACTCGCATCGGCGCGATCGACGATGATACTTTCACCTGCGTCAGGTGCGAATAAATCGACTCGCTCTCGAGGCTCATCAACGAATCATTTCCGCCGATCATTGATCCTATGTATGTACAAGCGTTCTCTCAAGTGATATCACCTAATATGATGGTTCTCAAAAAGCGTCTAAAATTGTATTGCATAATTGGAACGTATTGAGGACGTTGTACGGAAATCACTCCAACATAAATTTCATTAAAGACTGATGAAATGCTTCACTAATCTAACACATAACTCATTTCAAAAGACGACAAAATACATACAATTCATTAAATTTACGTAAAGTCTAAAGATATTGATCTAACAAAGAGTACGCAATACCGAAGTTTCGACAAGGCTCCCGAGAACTTGCTGCTCTGATTAGGGCTAAAACATCACTACACATGAAGGCGCAAGAAACTAGACCACGACAAAGGGCTGCGTGCTCCTTTGCAAGACGGAAGCTTGCTGAAAGTTGCTTTCGTCGTATTTGCACGTGGAATTGTGGCATAACGAGACACACGTGCTAACGGTAGACGCTGCTCCGGGCGCCGATCGGCTCTCTTGAACGAGATTCTCAGAAAGAGCGTGATGAAGAGAGAGAGAGAGGGAAGAAGGAAAAGAGAGAGGCGAAACACTTGGGCGAATGGGCAAAGAGGATCGCTTTGTGCGAAGCCGCCTTTAGAATCGGCGACATCCGACCTTGAAGATCGAATCAGGATCACGATAGCCTCGATAATATTAGACTTTCCCGATCATGCCGACAAAAACGTGAAGAAATTCCGTGACTTAGAAGCGAAGTTAGAATTTAAAGATAAGAAGCTTGATAATAGCGGTTTTATGATAATTCCTATTTAATCATCTCAGAAAGATCTTACCACAGAGATCATGAAGTAAGATATATGCTTAGAGAAGGAAAGTTATAATACGATGTAGAAATTTTGACAAAAGCTCGGAGAGAACACCATTCTAATACGAACGCTCGAAATTTCGGAATTATGTTAATAGCACATGATGGTTATTACTTATATTTTATGATAGTATAAGTAAACACTAATCTCTGCAACTATCTTACGTATGCCTAGTAATGAAAATTTATTTTTTTGTTCAAATAAACTTGAAAACGTTTCTATGTAATTAAATAGTTCGTTCATCCATGATTTCCTACAAATAAATCCAAATGAAACATTGGTCGAGTTAAGATTAACAGATTTACAAATCCGTTTATTTTTATACCCACATATATGTTATAAAATAATTTATATATTTTAGAAATATTTATATAATTAAATAAATGCGTAGTTAATTAAACACATATATTTATGCGAGTATGTGAGTATGCAATAAACTTCTCGAGACATGTGCGTCTGCACACATCTGATGATTCGCCCGCAGCTTTAAACGATCATTAATTAATAATTAACGTGCATGCATGTTCACGTTTTCCTGTCCATCCTAGACGACAGTCCAAAAGGAGAAAGTTAAAGGACATACGAGATACAGGTTTTCAGTGACCGTGCAATTAATGCTAATTGATCGAGTCATTTTGCGGTCTCTGCGATAAGACGTATAGATATATTAGAAAATAAAACTACCATGAGAAACATCGCGCGGGTAGCGTAATTATCGAAAAACGATGTTCCGGCTTTGATTGCGCGCACTTCGATACATCTACTATAAACGGAATTTAATTTACCTGTCTGCCTGAAACATTTTATCTGACACAATTCTCCGACCGCGCAATTAAAAGAATCGACAATTGTTTAATTGAATCGACTCGACTAAATTCGTTGTCGACAGTCAGACATTTCCTATTTTTGCGCGCGATTATTGGCGAAATCAAGCGTTTTCACTGTAAAAATCAACTGTTTTCATTCCTCAAGTTTAACTTGACTCTGCTCCATTTAAAATGCTAATTTTTTTTTCAAGAAATGCCACAATTCCGCTTTGAACTTATTAAGTTCCGGCGGAAAGTCCGGCAATGAATTCCAAACACGGATGGAATAGTTCTAGCTCCGAAATTCCATAATGTTCCGTAACCTGCGAAGTCGCGAATGCCAGTGTGAAAATTCAGTCTGCGGGCCTCTCATTTTTCACATCCGCCAAATACGGTCCCTCTCAGCAGCTTTACGAGTCGTCGGCTCGCTCGGAGTTAATTTATGCGTGAATAGAACGTTCGAAAAAGACAAGAAAACGGTCGAGAAGGAAAAAAGAGCGAAGAAAAGTGGACGTGAAGAATCGCGTCGAGAACTTTGTGGCATGGAGATCGATTAAAAGGACTGTCCTCGAGAAATTAACGCATCGCTGAGGTCGCAGGGATATCAATTAGGCATTACTGACGATGCTCCAATATGCAAATACCGTTAAACCTTATATACGCTATTTTCCATCTGAAAGAGTCTCAACGGCGCTCTGATACTTTCTCGTCGGAGAACTGAACTTACCACCACCTAATGAATTAAAAACGGGTGAATAAAGTAAGATAATGTCCCGCTAATTAACAATTCAATCGAAAAGAGAGCGCGGCTTCAATGATGTAAGTTAACGACCCATACTAAGTGCTACATACTGAAAAAATATATGTTACAAAAATAGATATACGCTAAATAATATTAAGAGTAAATATAAAATAATTTTTTTTTCTAGTTACATAAAAAAATATTTAAGATATATCCTATAAAATATTATGCAATGTATTGTATAGGATTCTTAGGATCTGTAGAGTAATGCAAATTGAAAAAAAAAAGACTGATGTACGAATAACACAAAAGATTATATCGTCAGATGTAAAAAAGCCTCGTTAACACTTTCGCGTCGATTAATGCTCACTAAATGTTCAATTCCGCGATGTGGTAATTGCAGCTGCCGTTTGGCTCGTTATTAAATGAATGCCCAATGAATCATACGTGTTTCGACATAGATTGTTATGGGAATCAGCACATGTAAACCGCATATTATGTCGTCGACGCAGGTAAAAGTTCTGAGATGATGCGCAATCATAAAAGGAGAACTCTTTCTTTCTTTTTTCTCTCTTATCTGACTCTCTTCTCTCACCGAAGCACGTGTACAATTATCGTGTATAATTATCGTTTACATCGTTAGAAAAGTATTACGGCGGACGCGACTACAGAAAACATTTTTTCTCGATCGTACTGATTATATTTTTACCAGGTTTTTTTTTCATGAAGGCAAGCATCGTTAATTAATACATCTTCTCGAACAGTAATCCATTATAACAATTTATATCTTATTATTTTAGGTTTTTTAATCTCTATAATGCTGCTCATATATATAGGATGTTGGTTACTGTTAATTGCTTCATTTGATTTTCTGTCTCTCTCTAAAAGTAAAAGGTAAAAGAAAATTAAGGATTAATTAAATCTACTATTACTGCGTGGCACATATATTCGCACGAGCTCGTTATCACATATCGTTTGCCATTAATTTACAGACATTAACGTTACAAAGCTCTTGTCCCACGAGGCCGTGCATAAGTTGTCGTGCAATTAACCGAATCGAATTTCCTGAGAGAAATCGAATATTCGGGGACCCAGCTGGCCGAGAGAGGCGGTCGCTACGAGAAGTTACGATAGAACAGAAATTGGATAAGTCTGGGGGCAAACCGAGGACAAGGCCGCACTCTAACCCCTTAGGACCTCGAAGCATGTTGTGGACAAGAGTAGGCATGTGTATGAACGAAGAAGCTGGCGATCACTACTAATTTCAAGTGCGAAGAAGTAATTATCGGCTCTTCAACGAGCCCGCGCGCGCTCAGGTGTGACGGCCGGCCGCTCACGAGATCTGTTCAGGTAGTTTCTCACCTTACCGGACCCGGCCGAACGCGACCGTGACTAATTCCCTTAAGGGGTTACGTACACCTCTCGCCTCGCCGCGCCGCGCCGCTCCGCGCCGCGTGCGAAACGAATGCGAACGTACATCTTCATGTTTCCGCGGGGCCACAACGTAACGTGTTTCTTTCGAGCGCGAGCGACCGTACGTCATAAGGAGCGCAAAGAGAAGAGTGATACGACGTCTCCCGAGATTGAGTCAGCGATGCCAACAGAAAGATGTTGGTCAAAAAGCCACAGATCTGTCTCATCCCTCGACATCCGAAACCGTACTCCACTTTGTGTTCAATTGAAGCCATTTCCTTTCTAATACGCTTTTTACGCTCTAAGAGAAAAGGAAAGACAAAACCACCAACTGTACTAAGTGGCGATCGTTTCTCCCATCTTAAAGGAAAAAAAATTATCCTTATAAATGAATGCTTGTTCTTGACAAACAGACGAGGACAAGAGATTATTGGACGGGCAATCATTCTTGAAAAGTTAACAAAAGAAATTCAAATTTTTCTGTAAGATCTAATTTAATATAGAAATCTCTTTCAAATAGTTTATGAAAATTCTACGAATATTTGAATGTATTTAAGAAGCCAATATTCTTGCAACCGTAGATTCTTTCTCAGTATTTTTTTATCAAGAACTTACTTCAAATAAATGTTCGATTTTCGCAAAGCCATGTACAATTTGTTAAAAAAGTTTTTAAATTTATCGAATGCGCAAATTGCATCAATCATTCGACGTGACAATTTTAGAGTGCGATGTCCCAGAAGACCGGTTCTCGCGTGTGTTAACAAGAATACGCTAGTTAAGAGATGCGATTTGAAAGTACGAATGTAATTTGGTGTGAGAACTGAAAGGTAGAAAAAGAAAACATAACGGAAATGAATTGTAGGCGAATATTACGAATTGAGCATATTTATCACCGGGAAAGTGATGGCACAAAGCATTTTTAAGCGAGGTTGATAATTGGCACTTAAAATGCGAAATGTCAAGCCGATCTCGTAATTCTTGACATACCATAGGCATAAATTTTGCATTGAAATTCGGTATCTTGCGGCCATTCTCGCGATAAACGTACGTTAATTATATCGATAAATACCGAAAAGGGAGGATAAAGAGGAGAGAAGCGCGAATGCACCGCGGTTTTTCTCGACGTGGGCCCCGACGTGGCGCGTTTCCGTTCGATTCTCCGAAAGTCGAACGGACGTAAGTGATGGTTTCCGACGAAAATCCCCGCGGAGGAAGAATGATTTACGATCGATTCGGTTTGGGAAGGAAAGTCAAGCCGCGGGGGAGCCGCGCCGCCACAGGTCGGCTTAATGCACCGGGCGAAACCAGTGGGAAGAGCTTTAATTATGCACGACGTTTTTGAATTAAGGCCACTCGGCTTTATGGTGCCCGTATATGCGAGGCGTTTTACATAATAGCTCCCTCGCGGGGTTGGAAAATAATGTGCTGAGGAGGCGAGTCGGTGGAAACTATGAGAACCATGAGAACCATGTGTGTGCAGGATGGTGATGCTATCTGCTTTCACACTCGAGATGAGAGAAAGAGAGAAAGAGAGAGAGAGAGAGAGTTTCGACGAGGCTCATCTTTATCACTGTTATCGCGTGGCATAGATTTTATGGTATTTCATACCACATTTCGTATTGTATTGCATTCTATTTGTGAATAATAATTTCGTGCAGTCAAGCTTTATTTCATAATCGGATATAGCTGGAAATCACATTACTTACTTATCAACCTTGCGAACGCTGAGAAAATGGAATAAATCTCACGTGTAATTTGCGCGCGCGGTTCCAGATTCATCGGCTGAGTGATTTGCGATCGAGAAGTTAAAGCAGATTGCGATAACAAGTTACGGTTAGGATTTATGAGTCCTATTCCCCTTGGCGAACGTGCCGGGGCCGAATTTGGAATTGGGTGGATAAGTTCGCGTGTAAACGACTCGGGGATCGAGGCGGGCCTCGAGACAGCGTGGCCCCACGGTTTCACTTTATCTTTCTCTCATGCGGACCACACAGCGTCGAAGGTGCGTGTCACGGACACACGGAATTCGTGGCCGGTCTGTGTGCGAGCGCGTCCGCGTACGTCGGAGGTCCGCCGACTGCGTACAACGACGGCCGAATCTATACGGTCGATGAGAATTAATGCGAGCCGATCGCGACCCGGCGACGCACGCCACGAATTTCCGACCGACGGAACACTTGCCCGTGAAATAAAACGAAAGTGGTTTTTCTCCGGTGTATCGATTCTCGGGCCTGTTCTCTTCCGGCGGCACTGACGAATAATTCCGCACTAGCAAATTGATACCGAGAGCCTCTCCCGTGGGGGCTTCAGGGATCCAGATTGAGAGCGCGCGATTGCGCGCGGATTCGACGCGAGATGCAATTTCAAGATTATCTCGCATATTAATAAAACCCGCGGGGGCACCTCAATTTGCGCGCCTCGTGAGATTATCGTTCTCTGATGTCTGAAATATCAACGATATTTTATGTCACACTCCGATAATTATACAAAACTCACACGACACGTGGAAAACTGACAGGGCTCTTTACATATTAACCCATCGGTAGAGTATTTTTGTATCGCTGTGTACTGCATAGCAATGTTACAAAAGCAACGTCAATCGAAGGTAGTAATATCAGCCACATGTCATAACTGTTTCGCTATTTTCTTTGCGCTTGCAAATATTTGCATTTTGGAGAGCGTTTAATGCTATCTCGCGATGATACGTCATTTGTTGAGCTCACGTCGTTGAGCTCTCTCTCGTTAAATATACAAATGCATCCTTTCGTATATACAGCGCGTACAACGGAAAATTATTCGCGAAACATTCTTGATTAAAATCGACTTTCGTCGCGGCGCATATTTAATAACTTTTATCGCAATTGGAACAGCCGCGCTGAAAGCAAACCTAATTCAGATCATTTATAGCGTATTCTTTCCTTTTTTTGCCGCGACTATTATAGTCTGCCTTCGCGGTTAATATGATCGGCCCGATATTTTTTACCTCGTTCCCCGTCCACACTCTCTCTTCCATCGTTTACTTTTATTTCGTAGCCCCGGCTCTAATATTGAATCTACAGCGGAGGAAAGTAGCCTCCACTCCGCGCCGTCTCGGCCCTCCCGGCTCGCTGCAAATTTAATGACTCCGCGGATAATCGTGAGACTACTTACGGGCGAAAAGTGGCCATTTACTTGCGGGAGGATATAACAGGATTCGCCTTTAATTCCCTCGCCACATTCCACCAGCCGCGCTTAACGCCCGACCGTGTGACCCGCTTACCGTGCAAAGTAACGCCAGACCTCCCGGCCCTCCCAAGCTTTTATCGCTAATTTTTCGCGATACGTTTTTCCCGCGGGATGAAATGCGGGCAGCGATCGCGCCGCTAATTAATCGAGATGCGGCGGAACAATTAAAACCGCTTATCCGCAACTAATTTCTCTCGCGTTATAAAATGCGAAAACGCACTCCCGCCATTCATTTGTCTGCTGGTTAAGCTTCCTTTCAAAGAATTTTCTCTCGTTCGATGCGCGATTAACATTCAAGGAATTTCCGCTGACATCATTCAAACGCAATCATTTTTCAGCGCTTAGTTTGCAGCATATTTTAAATCTTCCGTTTCTCGGTCTTAATGATGGAAAGATTTAGAGAGAGGTATTAACCAGGAAGAGCGTGCAATTTTACTCTATCAGATTAAAAATGTTTACGCTTCATTTATATAAACCTCACCGTGAATGCGCAACTTACTCATTCGATTAAGCTGCATGCAAAATTTAACGAGTTGGATAATCTAATGTGACATAAACATAATGAGTTGAGTTATTTCTGATATATTCCATTCATACTTATTTCATTATATATTGTAATTTCTTATTGTAATTTTGAAGAAATTGGAATTTGACAATGAAACTGAATTCATTCAACTTATTCCGCTATTGACATCTCTGGCTACAATTAAGTTTAAACTTATCCGTTTTTACACTTGTTCTATAGAAACCCCTACTTTCCATACGCGTCAAAATGGTCCCCGGCGAACGGACGCAAAAATGCGTCACGAGAGAGTCACGCATCGTCGCGAAATGCAACCGGCCTATATTAACTACGAAGGCGTATCACGTATGCAGGCCGCTGGGCTGGGGCCCACCTCGCCTCTCCTCTCCTCTCCTCGCGTGCGATGAAATTTTCATCGTACCGGGGCCCCGACTTACGGGATACGCGCGCTCATGCGAAACCGTACCGATCTACAGTCCCACGAATCTTTCACGCAGAGGCTGGCGCGGCGCGAGCAACAAAAGTCCGCAAAAGCGAGAAAAAGTTGTCGGTCCTTGACGAGCTGGGACCACGCACCGGCGGGACGTCGAGATGAGGCTCACGATCGTTTTTGAGATCAATTCTTTGGCTCGTCGGCGCCGAAGTCGATGTGGTCGTGATTGGATGGTGAAAAAAGAAAGGCATAATGTAAAATCAAAAGAATGGTCGCACATCCTCTTTAAGATGAAAAAATTTAAGGTACATATATACACCATTTTTTTTATAAAACAGATAATTTGGTGGGCATTTGAATTTCGGTATTAAAAATTTTGTTGATATAATTTTTTTAATATAAAATGTGCATATACCCTTATAATTGCATTATACAAATGAAAATATTACATAAATGGAAGTACAAAGCATAACAAGTAGAATAATATTCAAACAACATGCATTTGAAACTAACCAATTATAAACCAGCGAATCTGAACGGATACTAATTTATATAACACGATAATTGTTTTAGCGAAACATACCTCCCCTCCTTCCCCATTCAATACAGTTTGTAGACGAATTATTCGATTTAACTAGACTTTCTCTGAACCGTATTGATATTTCAACACGTACAATCGAATATATATATATATATATATATGTATATATATTGGATTTCAAACGTTTCGGAGTAAAATTATCTATCGCTATGTTTTAATGTTGTAACTAAAAAATTCGCGTATATAAGATAATAAAAATAATAGTGCACAAGGATTATTTGAAAATATTAATTCATACTGACGATAATAATGACAGAGGTATTTAACCAAAGCATTTTATGTTATCAAAATATATAAACAATCAAACGTGTATAAATTCGAGACACAGAGAAGCAATAAAAATTGGAAAAATTGTGTACCAAAAATGGGAAAATGTATAAACAAATAGATAAATTTTTGTTATTTCGGTAAAACATCGTGACTCAATCGTTTGTTAAATATTCTAGTGTATTGACCGATTTTAAATGGGTTCGTGCGAACTGCACGTGTGGAAACAAATTTAATCCTCAAAAATACGGAAAACGCGGAAAACGCGCACGGGGAAAAAAACGTTACGCGGGAGACCGGGGGTGTAAGCGCTATTTACGAGCACGAGATTTTAATGCAATTTCATCGGCGAAAGCCTAACGAGATTAAAAAAAAAAAAAAGAAGCCAATGCGTTCTCATCGTTTTCAACGGCACTCTGTGAAATGAATCGCGAAAGTGCGATGTGGCAAATCGGCAAACGAGAGAAAAAGAAATAGTTTTGTCGTCGACCGGTAATAAAACGCTTTCTGCTAATCGTATTTAAGACTTGCCATAACGTAAATTGTACGTTTACGTGCAAAAATTAGAAGATATCGCGTGAGCCATTAAATAATAAAAAGTCCCTCCTCATGTATTTGTCATAGCATAACAAATCACCGTTAACGAGCCAATAAAAGAGAAAAATATCCTCAATTATTATTTCAGGATCATCAAATATCGAATCACGCAGTTTGCAACGATTTCCTGTGTTTCTGTCGGAATCAAGTTCCGAATAGGGGTCAAGATTTACATGTTCTAGCTCCTTTCAGTGCCGAGGATTTCTCCGATTCTTTTCTAGGTGGTCCGACGTCTGATTGAAGGAACGACGAAAGTTATATGGACTCCCGTGAGCGGCATCGACGCGACGTATTTGAAATAAATTCCACGCGCCAATTCCGATTCCGTTTTACTCCACACCGGCAAATTCAGCGGGTCGCGTTCGCGGATCGCTAATTAAGTTATTTCTTCGCGCAGCTTTAATTGGAATACGCGGCGTCATACTTTTCAGCTGGAATTTCGTTATCAGACGAAAACGCTGGTATTTCTATAAAGGTGGAATTAATGGCGCTCCAAAAATGTACAGCGGTACATCGGAAGTTATGCGAGAATCGTATGAAAATGTAAATTGAAAATGTAATCTACATAATGATATATAAATGGTGAATTGCGTTTTAATTATTGACTTTTGCTTTGCATGTTGCGAAAGCGGCGATGTATGGGATCGTTATTAATTACCGTTGATAATAATTAATATATTACGTAGTATATTTCTCTCTAATTAGCGAGAATAAAATTTATAGATGTTACAGACATTTATCACTAATTTATTTCATCGCGTCGTTGTATCGCTAGGGAGAAAATAGTGGGCACATAAAATTGCGATAAATGTCAAGTTAACGTCTAATGGTAACATATAAAGTGGCATAAATCTCCATTTTGTTAAGAGAATGTAAATGTATTTCTGTTTTTATTAGATATCATAGAATTATGTCACAATTTCACGCTATCTTTTTGCAATCAAGTAAAAAATATATACCGCTATTATCAGAATCTCGCGCAATAAATTTCATATTATTCTGAGATTTTTGACTTTCATGTATTTCGCGCACTAAAAAGCTTAAAAGTCTATCTATAACCCAGCAAACATTATTGTTATATCGGTTGAAATCATCAGACTGCATCGTTAATAATTACTTTCTTTAATGAGAAATTGTTGGTCTTGTATCATAAATCGGTCATCTACGTACGTGTGTAGAATTAAAATTATTCCGCTGTAAGCCTCTTTGTCAACTTCTATCTTTGATGTATTAATTCAATGTGACAGGGCGTTACAAATCGCGATGCGCGCGTCAATGTGAATTATTGTCGGTAACGTTTGTCTGAGTCCCGATATGAAATTTAAATTTCCAATGTGCGTAACACCTGTCTTCGTTAATTTTGCGTGCTACACTAGCACACAATCGGGCTTATTGTTTCGATCTGCACGGATCGCATCGTTATGCGCGATCGTCCGTGAACAGGAGCATTAATGCAGTTCGTTTTGCCAATGCGTGCCAGCATACGTGCGCGTACATATGTGTATGCCAATTGCATAACGTTACGAATATTTACGCGCGACATCAAATATCTATCGTTCGTGCAAATAAGCATGTTAAAGTGACGATTTTTCAAGTGAATGCACGAGCATTGTGGATTCGGAAATATGAACCGCTTTTTATTACATGAATTAGTTGCTGAAAATATATTCTACATAAATATGAAATATTTCTTGTCCACTTTTCATTTACACGTTAAATTTTGCATATTTTAAAAATCTCTGACTATTGCTTCCACTTATTTACGTCAATTTATAAAAATTTAATTTATAAATGACAGAGACAAACGCAGGTGTCAAATTCTATTAAAAAGAACATTTTAAAGAAAGAGAAAAAAGAAATAAAGTAGCATCTATATATTAATATACTTTTTTCTTTCCGTATTAATACACTTTCCGTATTAATACACTTTTTCTTTCATATTAATTCATTTTATTTTGCATAAAATATATCTTAAAGAATAAAATTCATCTTAATTAAAAGAAATTATTAATGTAAATTAATTTATTGTTCTAACTTTTGTACTTGTACTTTCTACAAAGATGAATGAAATCGTGCGACATTATATAATAAATCAATAATTATTATTTCAATAATTAAGAAAAGCAAATTAAATCGTTGCGAAGAATATCACGACTTCTTATAATCAGATGTAATATTTTAAAACAGTTTTGAAAAAATTAAAAACGTAATTCTCATGCAGAACATTTTGCCATATGAATAATTGGTTTTTTTTTCAATTTGCAGCTTAAATGATATGCAATTTTTTCCATTCAATTAATATGAAAAATGAAAAAATTATTAATAAAAATAAAAGTCTTTATATAAATTAATTAATTGTAATTCTAAATGTTTAATATGTTGCAAGGTAATTGAAGCGTTAATTCAAGTTGACTATGGACAGTATGTGACTATGTATTTAACACTTCATTTCATAGCTGTGTGAAAACGATTTGGTTCATCTAGAAATAAGAGAAGCTGAAGTTTCGAATATACCTTGTCGGAAGACAGTGTTGCATCAGCAGACAGTGCTGCAGCAGTTCGTATTATACGACGCTGTGACAACAAATGTCTTCTTCGAGCGCACTCATTGATGTTAAACCGCAATATACAGGCACCTAGGCACTTTTACGGTCCGCCTACGACGTCCAAACCGTTAGGATCTATTACCTACTTATTTTTGACAGATAATCACCGTACATGCTGAATGTTTGAACGATTTGAAACACCGTGTTTGAGATTAATTAATAATATAAATATTACATTAGAGAGATATTATTATTCCAATACTCGAAAAAGAAACTGACGTTAAAAATAAAACATTTAATTACAATAAAGAAGACTTTAATCACGTTAGAAGACCATGTAGCCGTGAAATATATAAAAATAAAAAATATATTATGTAAAAAATATGTTTATATTACATTTTTCATAAAAATTTGATATTTTCTTAATCAGTTAATCTTGATCAATTAATAATTTCATACAATAATTTATAAAATTTATTAATATATTGTTATTCAAATAGTTAGATTTTTAATGTAGAAAATTTTTAATGATTTAAATTATAAACGTTCGCACATGCGATATAATCTTTTAATTAATTAATTAATGTCCCAATTTCTTTGTTTCCTATCCATCATATTCGTAAGGCGCATTACACTCAATTTTGCTATACTTATAGCTCGAGAATGTTGTCCGTGATGAGTAATAGCAAATATTGCAGGGCTCGTTTCTGCACGTAATATGATGGGAAGTTCGCGAAATAATTAAGTGCTCGAGTACTTAACGGTAATCTAATGTCACCTTAACGAGTGTGGGATCGATAATCCGTAATGAAGAAGCCACGTTACCGCACGTCTCTCACTCTATCCCGTCGCGAAAATTGAGTAGGCGCGGTAACTGAAAATTAAGATATTAGATTTGAGGAAAACTTAATTGTCACGAACCTCGCTATCTAACCACTTAAGAATTATTTTGCTTCTGTCCATCAAAATTGCAGTAAACTAGTTTCCTCTATCTAATTACGATGGCCCTATCGACTTAATTAAAATTAGGTATCAATATGAAATACCAATATCATGATAAATATAGGAGATTAAATTATTAGTAAGAAATGCATAATATACACAATAATATACGTGACAATTCGAATTCCTCATTTTCATGAGAATCATTTATTTAAAGCTGAAGCTGAGTTGCAACGTATAAAAGTGTAGAATATAAATGCAATCTCAACAAACTCGAAACTGCAAATTGAGTTTGCAGTATTGAAATTTCGTTGTATCAACAACATCCGGAAACGTAATCAAGTTTTGTTATGTAAATATTCTATTCGAACTGCGTTCGATCTAACCAAATTTTTAAGAATACCTAAGATCCAAGAATTCGAAGGCAAATTAATAATTATAAAAAATTCATTAATCTTCCAATCATCGCTTTCTGAATTGACGTCGTTAAATAGAACATATTGAGACCGAAACATGAGAAAATTCCTCTCCGGCTCGGATATTCGAAAGTTTTTCCAGGGACTTCGAGTCCATAAATAATGCGAGAGACACAACGCGCCCTCTCATTTTTATCGACACGCCCGGCTCACTTCGTCCCGAAAATCGATCTGCATTCTTGATGGCCTCTTGACCCGTTATACCGCTACTCTCGAAAGATCTTTAGGGTAATCGATATCATTCCTGGTAACGACTAGAACTATGTGTGCTGAGTACACTAATTGGATTGGCAAATAGCGAATGAGAAGGACAACGTATTCTCTCAACAATGAAATGTACTATACGAATTTCCAAATCGATATTATGTGAAAGACCCCAATAATACCTTAAGAGTTCTTTTAAAATACGATTCGCAGAATTTATTAAAATGCGGAAGTGCTTGTTATAATGATTTACTTATAACATCGGTTTGCAACAAAAAGAGACATCTAAAATCTAGTTATCGTTTATTTTTGTAGTAATTTAAAATATCTGACGTGATTTCTATTGAAATAAAAACTGCTACTCTTCAAAAACGAAAAAATACAGATTTAGAAAATTAACTAGCTGAATGATTTACGTTACTGCTGCAAAAAATATTCGCAGTCTCTAACTAACTTCTAACTTCTAAATTCTTTGCAGTTTGCTATTCTACTTAATTCTTCAGCATGACATAGTCAAATGCGCTACCTGGAGGTTGTAAAAATACCTAGAAAAATTTGCAACACTGTCTAGCCGTTGTGACGCTAAAAAATGGAAAAGAGAGTTGCAGTTGCGTACCTACTCGCGGGTAATAAAATATAATGGCAGTTTTATTGCGCTAGCATCGTGTAGCGCACTTACGTCACTCGAATTCAACTATAGTAGCCGAGAGTTAAACTTGTTTTGTCTCGCGCGCGTCCTGCGGTTATCTCCCCGCAGTAAGACACTTTTTGTCCCGATCCAACATTTCGTGTCGCTGTGAAATAGGTCACTCCAACTCGTGGCTGGATGAAATTTTTAGCGCGCCCGTCGAACTTGGCCATAATTCCTGTCTAAAGTGGCCATTCCACGATATTACAGAAGCTGAGGTCATCGAGATGAGCCGAATGGCTAATATATGTCTTTAATATTAATTCCATCTTATTTTTCGTTTTCAGTTATATATTTTCTTTGAAAAATCTAAATTTATTTTTCCAAATCATACTTTCCTTGCTATAAAATGCATCAACTTTGTGTATTGCAATATTCTCTCGGGGAAAAATCTTAAAATGCTATTTCTCAGGTTTGACATAGAAGCATTACTTGGAATATCTCTTGTACGGAGCGCATTCATTTATTGGTATCTTATAAGGCGATAGAACACACCGTATGAGAATTCGCGCGCAAATATGCGTCTTTCAGGATAAAGAATTGCAGGAAGATTGCAGTTTCCGTTTGCGGCCCGTACAAGTAACAACGTTCATATTCTCCAACAAGCTGACTATTCTCGGCGCACTATTGTCTTTCGGCAGCGGCTTCGCTCGCGGCGAACATACCCATGAAAAGCTCAGGCTCGTTAAAGGGAGAAGTCGGAAAACTCGGCGGGCGAACAATTCGCAGGAGCTCTCGCGAAATTATGTTCGCGCAAACCGGCAGCCACGTTTGCGGGGGAGAAAAACCGAAGGAAGAAGAGGATGTACGGCGCCGCTCGGTTAAATGAAAAATTGAGCTTCGCTCTCAAGTCCCGCGTACCATCCGTAAAGTCTCGAGGAGGAGCTTTAGTACGGGTGAAGAGTTTCATCGCGTTTGGAATTCCTCGCGAAGACGAAACCGTCTCTAAGTAATAACGGCGGTAAAATCACGAGTTTCCGCAGCCACCGCAAAATAATAGAAAAATAAATTGACGGCCATTCACGGGAAAAAAAATTCGCCCGTATATAACCGTGTATTTCGACCATGACAAAATACTGGTATTTTACGGGTGCCAATCAATCACGATTGAACTCCGCATTCACGTTCGCTTACGAATGTAAATACGGTGAAATAATTGGCTTCGTTCCCTATAAATTTCCCCGCTGCGGTTTGCCAACTCGATCGACCAAAGTTACATCTTCGAGTGAAGCGAGAATACCCGCGGACTGGATCTCGACTTGAATAATAAAAGTAAAATTGTTTCTTTATTCATTGATCATCTTCAAATACGAGTTTGGAAAGCTCATTTTGCTAACAACGAAAGTAATATTCATTGCAGAATAATTAATTGTAGAAAAAGCACAGCGGCGACTGTTGGAAACATCCATATAATACCCTCGATCTATTAACTCGTTCGGAGCGGATTGTCGTTTATTAAAATGTCAGCAAAGAACTCAGTTTCATAAAATAAAATTGCGAAATGAAATAGTTGCGAGTGACAGCAAGTAAAGCTCGTGTTCGAAATGCAAAAATGATAAGAGTAACTGATCGGCTTTACATTCACGTCTAAGGAGCTTAAACGTCAAAAGCGAGCTCTACATTGAGTGGTAATACCCTAATAGCAGAATTAAGACCTACGAGCGGAATATCAAATACAGCATCTGCTGATGAAGCGTATGCGAAACAGTCCGAGAATTATTAATTTACTCATTTATTGTAACTACCACAAAAATAATTGAGAGAGAGAAAAAGAGAAAAAAAGATTATTTTTCAACTTTTTAAATAATAATATCATCTCGCGGATATCACAAACCCGCCATTAAACGAACTCTTTATGTTAAACAAATTCTCATGATTGATTAAGCGGGATGCAAATACAGTAGGCCAGTGTAAACAAGCGAATGGCACGCGATACACGAGCGTGGAGGAACGGGAGCGTGAAGGTGCAGCGGTGCAATCAACGTAAACCGGCGAAGACGTATCGTCAGCGACGGCACGGCGGCGCGACAGCAATCGTTCGCTCGCGGCTTCCGCGAGAAATGAGAAAACCCTTAACAACCCGATATCGTATAATCCCGCGACTCGAAAACTTCTCCCGACGGCGAAGTTGCCAGCGTATCCCGGGCACTTTCATATCGGGGCTCATATCGGCGCCGGGAGATCTCCGATAACGCCGCGAGGCGCGACGCGCGATGCATCGCGTTTCACGCGCCCGTAATCTCGCTGCGTATCACCCTCCGCGGGATTCGCCGCTCGCTCGTCACGGGCGGGCGACGACAGCGAAATTCATATCGAGGATCACCACGCCCGCGAGTTATCACCGGAGAACGATAATAAATGCGAGGATGACAAGTCGGCGCCGCGCGCGTAAAGAGACACGAGGGCAACGACGGGCCAAGCATTCACCTCTTTTCTCCTTCTCCTTAGTCTCCTCGTTGAATTTATGAATACCGCCGGGTGTAAAGGGACTGTGCCCGCTTCCTGGTTGTAAAGGGAGATATATGCACCTTATGGGACACCGTACATTAAACCCCAGAACAGCCTTTGACGGTATACACGTATGTTGCGCGTGTGTACGGGCGTGTGTGCGTGGGTAGGGATACATTACGCGCACTTACGTAGCAACGAGTTCGGATATACTTTGACAGCTCGTGATAGCGGTAACGTGAGGAGGATACAGTTTGGAGTCGTGATAATACATAATTGGGGCTTCGACGTCCGCAATAATATATTACATTGAAATATATTAATTATGCAATAGGGATCCCGTTTGTTAAGAAATCGACTTTAAATCACAGTATGTAGAAAAGTTACAAGTAAGAGAGAAACAGATGGCATAAATAATCATATATTATATCGAAATATATTAATTATGCAATAGGGATCCCGTTTGTCAAGAAATCGACTTTAAATCACAGTATGTAGAAAAGTTACAAGTAAGAGAGAAACAGACGGCATAAATAATCACGCTGTACACAGAATTATAGCGAGTATCAAGTTACCTGAAAAAAATTACATTTGCACGCACAAATATAAATGGCGGTGACAGCTAAACACGAAGAGTAAATTTTCTTGCGCTTCAGATGTTTTTGCAGCACTATTTTCTCTGCGATGTAATAATGGCGAACGGCAAGGGCGGGGGTCTGCGCACGTAGTTTATCAAACGTAATTAAGTTCGTGACTGCATGAATGTAGCATTGTCAATAATAATAACGCACCTCTTTTATTTTTACGGCGGTACGCGAGCTACATTATATCATCTTATCACGCCGCATGGTTTTTAATTAAAATTCACAAACTGACTTCACTGAAGCGCTGAGCGAACACATTTCGAATTCGCCAGACAGCCAACTAATAAAATGCGCACCATGCGAGACAATTTCTCTCTCTTTGAGAAAAGTGACGAAAGTTAAAATAATTCCGCAGCCGAACAAGCGCGGCGATATCATGCTCGAAATTTTCGAGAACGCTTTTGGAATATTTGACGACAGCGACATTACAATGCCATTATCAGGCTACCGTTGCCGCTCCGCTTTCCCGTTTAAATAACAGGCAGAAGTTTAATGAAGCGGGCAAATATATGTGTAATTTCATACGCGCAATTCGTATTTCGTCGCCTCTAGCGAAACTGCGTGGATATTTAATTAATCTCGTTTGCAATTAAGCGAATCTCGCATTATAATTCCGTTAAAAATCCGTATGTCTGACTCTACCGTACCTCTCGATAAATTTTTGTACTGGCGAATCTCCCGACATATCCGAAATATAATACGTCCTCCCTAACTTGAATCGCTGTGACAGTACGGAATTTCAGATCCTTCATGAAACTCCAATTTCTACGATAGAAAAATTGTAATGCTGATTATTTATAACTCGTGTAGATCTTCGTGCGTGATTTAATTGATTTTAATCGATTCATTTCGCTATTTTCAATTTCGTTCTCCTAAACTGTGACTGGCAGTTTTACGAGGAACAACGTCGAAAAACGCGAACGTGGATTGTTAACGTGTCGCAGGAATATCCGTATAAATGTCGGCCGACCGCGTCGTAAAATCCTGAAAATTCTCGCCGCAGAGAGAGAGAGTCCGGACCTTTTGATATTCCATGTGATCGACTGCATATCCTCCGCATGGCGGGTGAGCGCAGGAGGAGCGCGGACGGATTCCTCGGTAGGAGCAGGAGAAATGGTTTCCCACGAGACGATCGGAGCGAGATCGAACTTTGGCACTCTTCCTGAATGCCGATGAAACAGATGCAATTTCGTGCGCACGAGGAGCCAGCTGATCGGATACAAGGGTGGCGGCGGCGGCGGCGGCGCCGGCGGCGTCGCAGCAGCTGCGGCAGCGATCGGGGAAAAAAAGCTGGGTAGATCGACCCAGTTCGGTAGGCGGTTTCTACAACGCGACCCCGTAATGCCGCGCGTATGATCCGACCCGCCGAGTTTAGCGACGCAGTTTAGCGACGTGATCGGTCTCGGCAATGCACAGGGTATGCACGGAGGAAACAAGCGCAAAAGCTGCTTTGCACACAAGCACTGCGGATCCGAGGCGCGTCGCCGAGATTGGGTGGCACTTACGGGCGAAGAACTTGAGCGCGCAAAGTTTCTCAACGTTACCGCAACGTAGATACGCAGAGGCAGTCTTAAACTGAGTGTAAACTAGCAGTGGAACAGTATCTCTTAATGCAGGGCTCCTCCAGGTAATTCCTAGACATCGTACGTGTTTCGTGATACGTATATAACGGTTTTATTTAGACAAAGTATATAAATGTACTTAAGAAATTTGAAACGTTACTTCAATTATTCATCTGTCAATATCTGCACGACCTGCTCTCAAAGTGGCTTATGTGCTCTCGATGTCGATTGTCTTAAGATGTAAGTAAATACTTCCATTTCTTCTTTATGTAGCTGATGTAATCTTAACTCTTCCTTCTCTTTTTGATTCAATTTATTTAATCGAGAATTCAATCTCTTATACGTTGTCAATTTTTATTAAGTTCAGCGAACATCCCAACGTTCATATTTAACATCGCTTTACTCCCACAGTTTGTGATCTAATCTTTCGTGTTCTGAATAATTTGATATCTTTGAACTTTCTACTGCAAACTTTAATTAATATTAAGTAAGACTAGACTTTCGTCAAGTTTCGTACTATACTTATAGGAATTCTATAGCAGTTTCAAGAACGAATCGCACCGGGTATAATTATACACCGTATCCACGTACGAACGAATGACGTGGAACTGTAGTCGTCGCGAATGCATTTCGCAGCCGTGATTAATGCCAATCAAGCGGCGATTTCGCGTTCTGAATTCGGGATCCGGTTAACGCCAGGAATCAATAGACCCGCAAACCGAACCGATTAAGGATGCACGGGCGAGTGGAACCGCAAATCTAGAAATGCAACGTGGGTGGTGTTTCGGTCTGAATGCAGGATGACTGGAATTCCATAACTAGTTACATCGTTTTACATTCCTAAGCCCATACCGCAGCCCTGCTGTCTTACTGACCGCACATCATACATAAAACACCCGGCGAGAAACGATGCAACGGCAAATCGCTCTATCGATCAGGCACTTACCATCGAATATGTTAGCGTAGGACGGATCTCCCATATTAAAATTTTTATTTCACACCCTTCGCTTCTCTTAGTAGAAATGCGCGTGGATATTGATTTTCAAGTCCGCAACTTATAATACCGCGGGTAAGCCGAAAACTGTCTATTATAATTTCATTCAATCCGTTTAACTGCCGTTGGGTACAGTTGATTATATTTGACATCGAAATCTGAAAAATCCTGCACAAAATTTCGTAACATCGGCGAAATATTTTTTTTATATATGTGAAGAGAAATAATGAAAACTGAGCAGATATAAAACTACGTGATGATAATATTGACCCATTGTCAGTTCAATTTTCCGAGCGCTTTCCCGTCGAGACAATGCTTCCAGGATTTTCGCTCGGAAATCGACGGAGTCACGAAAAAGCCATTGAGTCACGCGTGCAATAAATTGATCTTCAGACTCATTAAGAGCCGTGGTAGCGCGATGATTTGCAGCACATATAAACATACGTACACATACACACACACACACACACACACACACAACGATTCGCGAGATGTGATGACCGCGTGTAGCAATATTAAACGTCTTCATTTAATAAGATCGGCATCGAATATTCATAGGGAAGCATACTGTCAAAGTTTCTCCTTATCCGACAACGGATACGAATCGATTATGCCGGTTAGTCTATGAATAGCGTAAAATCCGGATTAAGAAATGGATCGAACGACTTCGCGGAGCGGGAGACGGAGTAGCGTGGCATCACCCAGAGGACGACGCATTTCTCCGAGTAAAATATATAAAAGTTCGCGAAAACGATGTGACCTACTTGCCAGATGGGATTAAGGGACCCTTAAATCTAAACGGAAACCTCGTTAGTCGAGCGTATTGATTCCCTACTCAAATGAATATTGCTCGATTAAATCTGCGGTTAGGCATTGCACACCTTGTATTAGCGTTATTTAGAATATAAAGCTTTAGTTTTAATGTCCATTTTGCAAAAAAGTTTTTGGCCAATTTAGCGTAATTAGAGTTTTCAGTTAAAATTTTTACAATAATTATTAACTGGAAGTAAGGAGCTTCTTGCAATTAACGTTCAAAAAAGAGACAACAGAATTGTTAATTCTGCGGCTAGAGACATATAAGTGTGTCGTGTTAAGATACGCGAGTGACCCGAATAATCCTATTATTATAGATGGTTAACCATGTAATCCTCTACCTGATTATATTTTCAACTGAAATTTCAACGAAAGATCTGCCGAGAATAAACGTCGAGTGCCTTTAGCGTTAAGCTTCAGGCTCAGGGGAATACGGCCATGCGCTTAAATTAGGGGCGCATAGTCTTGACAAGGCTACAGAATAGTGCACAGAGGTTTCCTTAATTTGCCCCTATCATCCCTTAACTGCACACAGAGAGCATCATGCGAGTTTACGAGCGCCGACTGCGCTTCGTTGCGTTGCTTTGACCACTTTGTACTTGTAATACAGTCTACTTTAGCTTTGTTCTCTAATTTTCAAGAGAATTTCCAAGAACAGATAACGTATCCGGCTGATTATTGTGTAAATCATCTTTTGTGAAAAGAAACATTTTCGCAAAGGATTATCTCAATCACGAAAACGAAGTAGCAAAGTAAAAGTAATGGAGAATATACATTTATCAGAACACATTTTCTACGTAAATCATTTCTGTGCGATATTTTCACAAAAAACATTCACTGAAAAATTACAATATTTGCTTATGCTGTTTTTGTAATGCGAGAAAGGAATTTGATTATCAATTTCGACAATCATGTTAATCACTAGCGACATGACGCTGACGAAAATCATTTAATTCCCCTGTTTCCAAAGTTGCAGAGAAAATCATACGAAAGTAAACAGTTAGAAAATTTGATCTCGGCAATTTCCTAAATCGTTCAAGAACTTAATAATGATAATGCAATAATGAAGGGTATTCACCGTGATTATGTTGAATCGCACTTTTTCCCGGAAAGGCCCTTTCGTAGGTGTCCGGTATCACTCGGTTAGGTCAAGTCCTCTCGTCCTAGAGCACTCGCAGCAGCTTCCTCTCGCACATTGTCGTCCTTTCTTTCAACCCTTTCGTCTGCCCCCTTCCCCGGCTCCTCTCGAAAGTGGCTAGATCGGGATACCGCTGCCCAGTCCTTTCACGATTTCCTGGCGGACGTGATTGGCACTCGCACGGGATCCCGATCGAAGGGTCAATCCCGCGCGGTCTCGCGGCGAGCGAGAGGGAGAGCGAGGAATTATCTCGAAAGCTCCGCTTCACACGGAGCGCAGTGGAGAACTGAGCGAAGTGCCGGCCGGTCGGGCAGCCAGGCGGGCTTTTCCGAGAGCGGTTTAACCAATCGCGACTTCTCTCTCGCCCCCACGTATCTTTCACGCGCGCTCTCTCTTCCTCTCTCTCTCTCTCTCTCTCCCTCGCGCGCGCGCGCGCTCCCTCCTCTGCCGCGTCGCGACGCGGTAGACGCGCCGTTCGCCGGTCCTACGACGCGAGTTCGCCTGCCCCCCGCCGCAACCCTCACAGGTGCATAATCCTCCTGCACCGGCAGGTAGATACGTGATCGCGTATCTCCCGGTTGGAATCAGCACTCGCGAAGCGAAAATTCGCGAAAATTCACAAAAATTCACGATTCGAGATCTCAATTTTCGACAGGTCGTAAGATCGATTGTGTTGTCCGAGATGGCAACATTTTATCATGCTGAGCGTGGCAATCAACAATCAACTGTATTTATAAAACAGTCAGCTAACAATGTATTTCTGTTATATTTTCAGATTTTAATATAATGATAAAATTTTATCTCTTCGAAGCTGCGTTAAATTTCTTGGAAATGTAATTTTTAACTTTCGCAACCGCTCCCTTGGAAACTGTCTAAACTCGAAATCCGCGCAGTCGGAAGCGCGTAATATCGCCGCGGAAGTTCAACCGCGATTGTCGTAAAATCACAAGAAAGATTTCCAGAACAGCTGGATTCACTCTAGCAAAGTAGGTTAACCTATCGCGAATTTTCTACTCGTTCGACGCGCCCTTCTTTTATTTTCCGTCTGCCCTACTGTCGCGTCGTTGCTCATGGAATCGAATGGTTCGTCGCGCCTTCTGCCTGACGCGCGACCTCTGCACCGGAAATTAAACGTGGAAACAGTACTGTGACGGACCTCGATTCGATAGATAATATTTTCGGTCGTATCTACGAAAGAGCGGAAACCTCTTCGGTTTCTTCGCGCAAAACTACTCCGCGCGTCGAGGAGCCGACTCGCTCGTGGAAAGGACCCGGAAGGAAAAATGACGAGAAAACGCGACGTCGCGGAGTATAACTTTCGGCGAAAATTCGCCTGGGCGCCGCGGTTCGCGTAAGCGGCCTGTAACCGTGGTGTCGCCTTTCTAAAAGAAATGTAAATCCTTTCAACAGCCAACGGTTTAGTCTGTTTACCTTTGGAATTCAGGCGCGCCGGAATTAGGACGGGGAACGTGGGAATACACCGGACACACATGTAAACCGCCGGCTGACGCGGCGATTCGCGCGATGCAGTCTCGTCCGCCGCTAATGAACACGGTGTAATTTAGAAAATTGATCTCAGCCGGTCGCCGCGTCTCTGGCGCGTGGCGAAACGCCTGATTCCCCCCCGAATGAGGGACACGCCGAACGGGATACTCGCTTATCCCGTCGCTATCGATCGTGATACCATTTTACGAAGGATCATTCGAGCGATTTCCTTTTTGCGACACGTTTTATCTCGGCGGAAGCCAATGGAGAAAGTATGGTCTCCTTTGCCCTCGGCTCAAATTGGCTTTTCCTATTCGCGATCGCGATTAACGATTCTCTCGATGTTAACCGCGGTGTTTCACAATGGTGTACCGCAGGAAATCAATGAGTTTCGTATGAGAGAGAGAACAATGAGAAAGAGAGAGAACAAGCTAAAGCTGAGTCACAAATGCTAGAAAGACGCACTGAAACAAAATTCTGATTAAAAACAGACGAATCAGAAAATCTTGTACGATTGATCAAATATTCTAGTTATAATAATAGAACTTAATACTTTATAACTTCTAATAACCAGAATATTTGATCAATTCTACAAGATTTTTCTGATCCGTCCGTTTTCAACCAGATTTTTTTTCAGTGCGGTATAGCAAAGTCCCTATTTTGATGTGAGAATCAAGTAGAATTAAGTATCTCTTATTTATCGATGCAATTACGTATCGTAGAGTCTTGCTCTAATTATCCCTTATACGTGGCACTGCGACTTTGCATCAACTTGTTATTATCTATGAAGGACGTAAGCAGCAATTAGATAATATTATGTTAAATATATTTTATAAGCATACCTATATATATACATATATATATATATATATATATATATATGCATAAAAATTAAAGAAATCGTATTCTCTTTATTGAAAACTGCTACGTTGATAAGCCGCTTATCTAAAGAAAAGTACAAAATAATTTGTAACCGTCATACATTTTAATGGAACATGATTACAAATCTTATAGTACAGATTTCTATATAATATTCAAAACTAGATTTCTGTCACGCCCAAAAGATTATCCGTTATTTTCTTTCTTTTTTCTTTTTCTTTCTCTTGAAAGATTAACTTTTATTTGAAAGATTTTCCTATCACTCAACACGCTCGTACGAGATTCTAGTTTGTCGGGAAAATTTTGTCGTTTATAACGTCGCGTTTATACGGAATCTCCCGCGGGAATCTAACCGCTGCAGCCTGCAGCCAGGTAAACCAACTACCGTCATGAAACGTTAAACGACAAGTGCATCTCGTGCGACCAACGAGATTTTTCACGCGAGAAATCCAGGGGACTTTCAATAACGTCGGGAATTCGACTCGGATCGGGCACGGACTTCGCCTAGTACGGATTCGCCCGCGGAAAACGTGCCGCGTCGTCGTGGATTCGTACCGCATCGTCCGTCGTGCTAAGATCGAAGCGGAAAAAAAAGAGGACGAAAACAAAACTCGGACCGCGCGCGCATCTACGTGCGAACCGGCGTCGAACGAAACGTGATCGAGGGCTCACTTTCGAAGCCAGTGTGTCTGCAGCCAGTCGCTTTCCTAACGATCGGCCCGCGTGCTTTTCCCAGCTCGACGGATGCTTTTACGATGCCCGCTTTTACGTGTCGTCGTTCTCATCGGTCTGGCTATCCGAATTTAGCGTTGTATTTGATTATACCTGTTGGTGTTATTTTTTAACACACTAACAGAACGGATTACTCATGCCCCGAAACAATTAAAAAAAAAAATTTATGACGTTTGATCAATACCACACTGAAAAAAATTCTGGTTAAAAACGGACGAATCAGAAAAATCTCTCGTAGGATTGATCAAATATTCTAGTTATCGTAATAGAAATTCTGATTATTAAAATAGAACTCAATACTTTGTACCTTATAATAACCAGAATTTCTATTATAATAACTAGAGTATTTTTGATCGATCCTACGAGATTTTTCTGATTCGCCCGTTTTTAACCAGAATTTTATTTTCAGTGTAAAATTGATTGTGATGAAAGATTCGTGATGGAGCCTAATTATAAAGAGAGAAAGAGTGTTCATGTAAGTATTAGTAAAAAATGTGACTTCATGTCTATTCATTCGTATTCATTACCTATAGCCTCCATTTTCGGAGGTAGATCCGACCGCGAATATCGAAGCAGGGAGTTTGAGCAGCGGTACAAGTCGAATACGCGCGCTCCGAAAATGTCAAACATCATTCCGCGCTGGGAGTTGCGGAGTAGTATGATATCGCAGGACTTTAACGCAAGGGCGGTAATTGTTGCGAACTCGATATCTTGCTTGCCAGAGGCTCGATAACCAAGCTATGTTGGCATCTCCGCAACAAACTCCCAGCTTACACCAGCAATTAATTTGTTCTGTACGAAAAGCAGAATCAAGTCATCAAACTAGTGTAAATTCTAACATATGCAGATAGTTATAGTATTCTCTCGGTGTACCTCACTGTTTCTTTTTATGTTAGACGAAATTGCGGTATGCAATTATAATTTACAATTAAATAGGATTAATTAAGCATCTTCTACCGTTCAATTTAGTTAAGACTAATTTGACGATTCCTCCCACTTTTTTTTTAATCTTACGTACAATATATAAATATAATATTACAAACGTAACAATAAATAATAGCCAATATTTCAATATTTCTAATGTGAACATTCGTAATAAGTACAAGTTGACAAATGTTTATTAACGTCTATCGCTAGATCTCTCTATGGCGAGATTAAATCTCATCGATTTCGTGAGAATTTGTACCTCGAAGCTGGAAATGCACAGAGTAATTAAGAATAGGAAACATGAGCTACAGACGTAGATGATGATTAATGACGTATCGGTCACGTATCGCATTCACGCTACACGGCTGTCCGCTTTCTAAGTCATCGTTATGAATACTGATCTCAGAGTATCGTCCGCCAGAAGAATAGCGGAGATTTGTGATATGCTCCGTATATGAATGTAGAATATATCGGTAACCAGAAATAGATACGCTCATATAAACCATGCCGATACGTATATGGATTTTACTTTTATACATCGCCATTGCGCAGAGAAAACGAAATTATGGGCGAAACCCCCGGCAAGAATCAAGTTTATAAGCCTTTATCCATTAGGCAAATTTAGCTTTAATGGGAGTTAATAAATTGCTATTTATCCAGAGCCTACGGGGCAAGTTTCCCGCGGGCGAGAGATACAAGAGATACACGCACATTCTATTCCGTGAATTTATCTATCTATTTAATTTAATATCGCTTAAAAAAAAAAGACATTTTAACGCCGATATTCTATTAAGATAGCAACATTTTACATACGTTTATCCGGGTAGCGAGAGGTACCGGTTTATCGTTATAAAACGTGAGGTGCATGTATAATTGACAAGAGGTTTATTACAGCAAAATGTAAACCACGTGAGAAACGGCTCGAGAGCAAGCAAAATATATTTCGTTTGCCTCTAGTCGCTACAAAGATGAAATATTACGCGCACGTTTTCTTCCATTTCCAGATGCAATATCTCGTTCCGTTTTCGGCCCCCGTTGAGAAACACATCTTGCGAATTTTGGCCCGGAATTATCGCGGCACAAAAGTAATCTTCCCGTTTACCCGCGTGTTTTCGACGCGTGACACTGATCGACTAATGGAGCAGAAATGATCGAGCATTCGATCTATATTCCGTCGTGCTCGAACTTCGCTTTCGAACACATGATCTTCCTTAATACGCGAGTCACGCTTTGCGAAATCTCTCGAAGTCCCGTCGATTTATTTTGCCACGAGTAATTCGTATTCTTCGCAACATCCTTCTCTACTCCCGTGAAATCGAAATAGTGATGCTGCTCACCGCACGACGCAAATCGATCTTTAACCCTCTCCACGGTCAACCCTCGTATATAACTCTTCGTCATTTCGTATAAATTTTCATTGTATCGTTAGACGAAGCTGATGCAGGGGAAAGTTACAACGATGATATGTTTTTCTATTTTTTATTTTTAATAAAATATTCTAATATTTAAATAAATGAGAAAAAAGAACGAGAGAGACAAAGAGAGAGAAAGATCTTCTATCTTGCAATATATATATATATATATATATATATAAAGTTAAAAAATCAATCATTACTCCAAATTAAAAAACGTTAAATAATATATTCTCTCAAATTATATTATAATACTGAAAACCCAGATGTATTAAGATATAAAATCAAAAAGATAAAACAGCGCACTGTTCTCTAATTTTATATTTAACAAATGCCGATGTGTTTTATACTTATACGTATTTAATAATTTAAAAATAAAAGATCTAAATTATTAAACAAAGTTTAAATTTAATTTTAACATCCTCTTATAATAATATATGTTTTAGCCATCCTCTTATAATAATATAATTTTAGCTATGTTTGTAAAAATCAGGTGGACATTTCTGAATATCTTCAAAATTAGCTTCGTTGAAGATTCAGTTCAAGTTCAGCAGACGAATATTCATTCGTCGCACAAAGGATGACTATCGATTTGCGCCGGACATACCGCCCGTATTGGCATGAACTCTTGCTAAAGGAGACGCGTGCAAGGGGGCGACGTAATGAACAAAACCGGTTCTTGATTTTACAGGTGGGCGATCCGATACGTCGCGCTACTCGTACGACGAAAATCTAAAACACTTCCCCAGACATTCCTTCGTACGCAAAGTAGGTCATACCGGAAGAAACGAAAGTACGAAAGCGATTTCCGCATTAATCGCCAGCTGATCATCGTTGCGTGAAATCTTCGATAGCATTATAGCACGGAGCATTTGCGGAACGACGCGATCTAAATAATTTTAAGCAATGAACGCGGAATAATCGGCAAACGTTAGCACACACATTTATATGTAATAACACGTTTATATGTTAAATTGTCTATTGCTGTTAACGAAAAGATAATAGAGCTATTATATTTAATAAAACAATCATCCTCTGACCTAATTTCGAAAGCAACTTTCCTCTCTATACACGTGCATAAAAATAGCAATCCAATTGAAAATCAATAATTTATCTGCAGATTTATAAGTTCGGTTAAATGCGTCGCGCACGATGACTTAATGATGGCCAAGCAGACGATTTTCAGCTCTGACAGTCTGACACAGCTACAAATTATCATATGTAAGACAGACGTTACAAGCTTGAGAAGAACGAAAGAGAGAAAGAGAGGAGGCTTTATTAGCTCTTTCGGTTCTCATCAATGGCTCTTAAAATCGTTGACCACACCTCCGTTAGATTCTTTAACTCGCCTGCAGCACTTTCACCGGTCATTTATTTTCCAAAAACGTACATCGCCGGTTACCGACATACTTTTAACGACTATTGATTCGGCGACAATAGAAACGACATAGAAATGACGGCCGTAAAATTAATGCGGAATGTCGGCGGAACTTGTAATTCATCGACAGGAACAATTGAATTCTACGCGAATTTTCCACCGTTATTAGAAACTAATACAAGATCTTATTTTTAAAAATGTTAAACTTGTTAAAATTTGTGATTTAATATTCGAAACTGATATACTTGCATATTTACAGGTTTCTTAATTAATTCGGAATCAATATTCTGTTAGCAATAATTTAAGTGGGTGTTATCTTTTTATAATCTTGTCGTTTTCTCAATATTTTGTATGTTCTATAAAGAACTAAAGTCAACTTTTGATATAAAAACTATTCTAAATTAAGTGTAAAGAAAGATTTTGTCATTAATTTCTTTTTTTAACGCGTAATCCTCTCTCTCTCTCTCTCTTTCGTGAAGAAATATTTATTCTTCAATCGCAATATTGTAAAAATTATTGATATTCCGTTCAGATATTTTTCCCAACAAGTAAAATAGACATATATGTCAATAAAATAATAAAAATACATCTCCAAAGTGTAAATAATGGCTGCAAAAAGTTTATTCAGTAACGTATTGTATATGGGAAGTATATATATATATATTGCTGATTCTGCACAATATGTACAAAACGGGAGCACTCTGTAAGATAATCGATTAGTCAATTCCCGCAGCTCCACTTAGGTTAATTAATTCCGCTCGTCGTTTAAACACATCATCTATCGCTCATAAATAGCTCTACTTCGTGATCAGTCCTCTCATCAAATTCCACCAATGTAATTTCGTAATCGGCAAATAAGATCGGTACAACGGTTAATCGAGGGTCAACTAATTTACCTCCAATCTTGGTCCGTGCATGAATGTTAGACCTAACAACGGCCTAGCACGGTTCGATATATCGGGCTCCTCGTGAAACTATATTAATTCGTCGGCTTTTCGTCGATCGATTAACGGCGGAAGGCGACGCGAAAATACACGAGAGACGAGCAAGATCGTTGCTATAGAAAGCGAGCAATAAATCTGACGTAAAGCCGCGCAAGACGCGGCTTTATTGCGGTACTAAAAAACCTTGACGAGACTACCTTTCTCTTGATGCACCCCTTATATTTAATGAAACCGCGAATTGCACATAACAAACGTTTGCACTTAGTTGTAAATCGCGGAATTCACAACTCGTTTTCACGGATCTATTAGAATCCTCATTATTGCAATTAAATCTTCAATCTTTAATCTACTCTATTTCTTTAGCTACGATACGTACTTTTGCATCGTGTGATGGGATAAAAATGAGTCGTATACGAAAAATTATTTCAAGCAATGAAAAGTGATACGACGTGTCGCGTAAGATCGATCGATTGCCTAATGTAAAATTAATTTCAAATTTCTGTGTGCGAGGTAAAAATGGATTACAGAGCGAGCACCACGAAGGAACGCGATAGCCAATACACACGTGAGGAATAGAGCGACGTCGCAATACAATTTGCTGAAATATATGCAAACAAAGCACAGTCAATTGTATATGTAGCGGCCAAGAGAACTTTATTAACATCGGACCGTACGTGATGTAGTATCGTTTGTGGTTTGTACACAACTGCTGCGTTCAATTACGAGAGTGCATCTGCAATAATGCTAGGTTGACGTGCTCCGCAGGAAATGTCTGATCGGTGCATTTCGCAGAAGCGTGAAACGAAATGTCAGCAACTCACTTGCATAGGTCATTTATTGAAATACATGTCTCACAATTAAATTTCTCTCCAGAGACGACTATCGCATTTATACATCATCGAAAATAAATATTATCCACAAGTGCGTCGCGAAACAAATACGCTGAATAATTATATCTATATCTCTTTAACATTTATGCAGTCTCGAGGAGTAGAGATTCCTGAGCTTGTATATGTACAGTTTAGAGAAGATATCGAAAGAAAGACTTTGTAACATTCGAAAATAGTATCCTCGCCACATACATATATACATGTATACTATGATCAACGAATCGTAATCGTGTTTTTTAATATATATAATCATTATGCTAATCATGAAATTATTTTAATGCATCGTACACTGGCTTTTAAATTCAAAGATACTGCTGTATCTCGATAAATTGATTACTAAAATAAATTTAGATGTACCGTAACATTGATTAACTCCAATAATCTCTCCAATCTTTTCAAATAACTTGTCTATAATAATAAATATTAACTCAAACTAGGCCTAAGTTTTCCGTTTAAAGTTACCTTTATATATCACATCTGCATGGCGCTTTGATATACATATAATCGGCATTCTAATCAGATAAAATATGATACTTAAAATTAAATTAATATAAATTCATAATTATGACATTGTAAAACATAACATAATAAATGATTAGATAGTAAGCGAATTTACATTCAATTTAGATTTCCTTTCGTCACGAAAATTACATATATACATATAGTTAATCGGTTTTTTGTAGTATTGCAGTATCTTGCATAATTTGCAGCGTAAATTGCAATAGCAATTTGAATGATAGTATGTCACATTTATAAGAATTGACAAGAAGAGGTATTCCAACTATAAATTGATATAGAGTCTTTTAAAAAAATTACGTAAAATAAGTACAATATACCCTGATTTTTGAGAATATATCTCAAAAATACTTATAATCATTTAAAAAGCGATATAAATTAGAAATTAATTCGGAATAATTTGTGCGTATCCTGGATAACAGTACTCATCTTGCTGAGATAAAACCTCCAAGTTGTTTCAAAAATGAAACAAATAATGCTAAATTGAAAACATTGTGATAGAATAAATTAAAATGGTAATAAGCTGCATCCGGAATAATAAATATACAGTATTACAAAAACCTGTCTAAAATATTAGGACGGCTTGGTCCCCAAATATAGACCCTATCTCTTACTGACGTATTGGATTCAAATGCATTTAAATATAATCTGCGGAAACATTTGGATTTCATCTAATCCTCTTTAATAAAACATCTAATCCTCTTTAATAAAACAAAATCGATCTACTTTTGTGCCGGATGACACACTTTGATATATTATAAGGAAGATGCCTCTCTGTCGGGAATATTACTTAACTCTTGCTTCCAATAATATAAAGGCGGTCCATTGCTGAAGCAATATTTCCGTTGAAGCGGCGTGTCGTTATCAACGTAATACATAATATAAAAATTACACATTTCATCTGCATTCGTTGGCCCAATATAGGTAACCCTATCGCGCGTACTTTTCATTGTGCAACGGGAGGCTAATACATCACCATACGTGATTGGAACTCTGTTGGTAACAGGATAAAACATCTGAGGTGTCAATGGATCTCTCTTACCAATTTCGATCCATTCGTTATTCGGCTTCACTACGTAGCCGGATACGACTTTTCCGAGCAAATGGGTGTGCGTTCTATATGCGAATGGATAAATAGTCTTATTCTCTGTTATACGACAAGACGATTCCATATGTACCGTTTGCCTAGGCGCAATAACCCCGCTTGTTCCTAACAAAAAAACCCCGGCCAGCTTGTTCAATGTTTGCGTTGTATAATGCAGAAATACACCTGAATCATCTGTACTGCCGTCCTTGAAGCGATCAATGTGTGCGTAATGCACTTGCAATACGATATACTGTATGGGAGTATCACCGCCTACTTTAAAGCCCACTCCCTCTGGGAGATCCAACTTAGGAGCGTCCCTAGCCCATGCGTAGATGATCTGAATAAATAAATGAATCTTTTACTTTACGAGTATTAAACAATAATTTATGAAAATGTTTTATTAATATTTATTACTTGAGTTCCTTGCTGACAAACAGGTGCAGTATCTGGACTATTGGCATTCGCCATTTCCCCACAGTTCCAAACTGACTTCGAGGTCCCCGGCTTGGTGCATCCATAGATGAGCATGTGGTGAGCTGTTTCCATCGTTGCATTCGGCTCAAAACCAACAATATAGTAATTCCTTGTATAGTCTACCCTGACTGGAGTGCATAAATATAATTCGGGCTGTAAACAAAATTTTAGTTTATCATTCTTATTCTACAAAACCTTTAAAAAAAGTGATTAAGCAATTATTTATTATAAACTAGCATTCTCACCACTATATTTTTAAAAATAGGTAAACAAACTTTTAAAGTATTCTATTAGTAATATATTCTATTAGCTGTGAGGATGAAAAGAAGTCATCGCAGGGGTTCGGAAGATGATATACGGATGCTTTTTTTCCAAGTTATAAACGTCTTTTTCGGATGCGTTCGAGGAGACGCTATTAGCGCTATCAGCAAGAGTTTATCTTCATTACTCAATAAAAATGGAACGAAGATAGACCGATGCTGATAGCATAATAGTGTCACTCCGAACTCGCCCAATTTGTTTATAACATGTCTTGCATCAACGTCTTATGGATTGTCCTTCTATTTACTTTCTGTTAGAAGTGATCGAGAAATTATTGTATGGATTTATGTAATGGGGATATTTTCAGTCTCTCGTTTATGATACCACTGTTGCTACTGTAGAAGTATTTCAAAATTATATTATCATTTTGTGTGACAAAATACTCTGAGAATTTTGGAGTGTCTTCAACAATCCATAAGATGTAAGCTATGCATTAATGCATTAAGAAGAGAATCGTTTCCCGCTATTTCTTAATAAAATATTCTTACCAAAATCTATGATAAACAAACGCTTGAAAGGGAAGAGTTTCTGGGTCCCTGTTTATATGACTTTTTTCATCTTTACAGAAGAATAGAATATGTTTTCAAAGTTTGTCACCTATTTCTGCAATATTCTATATTGTCAAAAATACTAAATTAAATTATAAATAATACAAAGTATATAAATATGTTTGCAAGAAAATTGTCAGTTGTCTGAATTTTTATACGTCTTATTTCTATATAATGCAAGAACCATATGTTGTCATGTCATTAGATCTTGTATGTCGTCTATCGTACCTGTATTATTCGTACTATTATTTTAAAACTGAAGGTTCACTTACCTGATTCGGTCTCACGTTTGGCATGACGAGTGAGTATTTCTCGACCCCATAGCAACACGTGAACTTGAAAAAAATCGCGAATACAAAGCAACACATAAACGCGCGTTTTTCCCACATTTTGAGCGCCAATATTTTCCACGCGTCAGTCTTTATCAATGACGCTGTGACAAGGCGTCCACCTGTCAAATGCTACAGGTCGGTCGATACGACACCTAGCCCGACCTTAATAAGCCGAATGACGTAAATAGCGAAGAGATATTTTTAGAACGTGGCATTTTGTGGCAGTGGCGGCATCTCGCGAGAGCGCACGTATGCCTCTTATCACGGTGCACGAGTAATTCTAATTAACTCAATGCGCGTCTTCATTTCGACCAAACTCCAATTAATTTAAGTCGGCAATTAATATATCAATTTCTATTAATGCAGATAAATTTTAATCTCGATTTAATTTATTTTTTTTTTCTTCAGTTTTTTTCATTTGTTTAAAGTGGAATTTTGAACTATTCATTGCCTCCCTTTTCATATTTTAAATATCAAAGTTAATATGTAAAAGTAGTTTTAATTTTGTTAACAAAATAGTGCTAATACTGCCTAAGTTAACTGTCAGTTAAATTAATTTTCGTCAAAGTTACTCCAATAATTGGCGATGAAGAGGCAAAACAAAGACATTTCAGTGTCACAAAAAACGCAAATAAAAAAAATGAAATTCAGTCAGTAGATTCACTCACTGGTCGTTGTACCCTAGCTTAGTACGCCTCCGGCTGCACCTGGAAAAATTAATAATATATTCTAATTAATCATAAATTCCATACGCTAATTATATGTACATATGTAATCATATTTTCATTCAATAACTATTTCATTTTATTTCAATAAATATTCGACAAATCTTTTATAAGTAACTGTAATCATGTGCAGGTGCGTCATCGCAATTATTATTACGCGCATTATTAATTTAAAGAAAAAACAAATCTAATTCCGCTTACCAGCTAGGGTATTGAAGTTTACCCCTCCTCGCAAGTTGACGCCACGCAAGGAGACCGCCACGAAGAGACCGCCATCTATCTCATCCAGGAAACGACGACCACCGGAAACGGACACTTCATTACGCGACACTTTAAAACTCGAGTCGCGCACTTCACCGTCGCGAAAAACCCGCCATGTTATCTCCCGATATGCGAAATGGATCGCGCGACTCCCACAGCGGTTTATTTCGATCAGATCGATTAGTCGCGAATATCCGATTCTCGACACACTCCGTAAATCATCCGTAACTCCGATCACGTCCCGATTGATATGAGATCCCGCGCACAATGCGAATCCTCTACTTCCCGCACTTGACGTTCGGGTCCCTCAGAACACGGCACAGTCTCAATTATACTCGCCGATTCTACGATAATTACACGCCCGTCGCTTTAATCGACACTCCCGACACAAATTCGCGCCCGCAACGCGTTCTCGACCGGTGAAATTCGCGATTGAACGCGGAGCGGCCGCGCTCACGTCCCGAACCGAATGCGCCGTCGCGAGACTGTCATGGCGGCCGGCCGGCCGCGCGAGTTGAGATAACTCAAAATGCGCACGATGCGAATCCGCGGGAGTTAGACTCTTCTCTCGCACTTTTCAGCAAGCTGTGATAATCTATTCGATGTTCTTTACAAAAACTTGGATAGATGTGTGAAAATTAACGCATGGAAGACGCAAGGAAGGAAAGCGTTGAAAGAAACGTACTTGTTCAAATTTTAAGTTGGCGCATTTAAGCCTGTTGTGTAGTCGCGCGTGGGCGCATACAGCTGACCAGCCAATCAAATTTTTTATGTAGTATCCATAGAATGGAGTTTATGGACTACAAAACGAAATATTTGACGCTTTCGTTAATTTATAAGTTTCGTTTAATTTATAAGTTATATTTAATCGTAATAATATACATGTATGCAACTCGATAATTACAGCGATCAGCTTCTAGACACATAATTACCTTAAGTAAATTAGAATACGTTCACAAACGCATTCGAGTACGAGACCAACTTGTCGAACAACGTTTTATCTAACAATAAATTATTAACTGTCATTCCTGGCTTTGGAAATATTCCTGGCAAAAGAAAATACTTATATTGTAGAGACCCCTTTAGACCCAGACGATATGTAGAAAAATATAAGCAATTAATTATATATATCGATAGTTCTAAAATGTTAATTCCGATAATTCTCGATTGCGATATTGAGCGATTACTGTAAGTTATATATTTTTCTATATGATTTTAAGATTCACAAAACTATTAATTTATCTATCATTTGTACTATTTTATTATAATTATGAATTTTTTATCGTTTAACAAAGGAAGGAGATTAGAAATGAAAAGTTATATAACTAGAAATTTCGCCGTGATCAATGCTTGCCGGTTGAATTAATTGCTAGAGTATATTTGCAATTAAATCGATTAGATTTGGATTAAAGTCGTCTTTAAAGTCACGTTGTTAAAATCCCCTATTCCACGAGATTTCACAGGAAAAAAAGATAACAGAAGAGGATCTTTAACTGAATCAATCTTGAATTGTACAATGATTTTCCGATCGGTATTTATTTTGAATATCAAAGTATTTCTGATAAGCTCGCTAATAATGAAACTATTTATAAAACTAATGTTTTGAAGCATGTCGGAATTCATCGAGGCTACATCTTAAATACATTGTGTCAGCCACTTTTAATATATGTTATATGTACATACACGCTTTTCTAGACATTATTCTGGACGGAATTATATTGAGCTTGCAAGTGTTTCCCAAACATCGTCAAGAAATTCTCGCAATTCGACTAAAGATTGCAGAACTCTAAATCACACGCTTCTTTACGCTAATTATGCAGATCTGACGGAAAATTATTTTAAGCCGTTTCACAATTTGTATTACGAGTTTTCTCATAATGACAATTTTATCATACAATTATATCAGAATTTTGCCATCGCAATGTAAAATTACATTTCGGAAATGCCATGTGGAAAACACCGGTGTAATTGACATATAAATTATATTGTTAGATATTCAGGTCATTTTAGACATTCAGATCAATTAGACATTCAGGTCGATTCAACGACGTGTTGGGGACTTTGATGAAAAATGTCGTGTCTCGTTGCAATGGCATAATTTATCTCTTGTTGATGTATATATCACGAATCTGATCGGTCAGCCACTCGATTGCAGGCTGCAGACCCTCGCCAGTTAACGCGTTCGTCGCTCGTATGTGCCAGGGTTTGTTCTGTATCTGCTCGAGCCCCAATCCGGCGACCAGTTTTACAGTAGTCAAGGAGTCGGGCAGATCCATCTTGTTCGCCAGGAAGAGAATGGGTAGCTTACGTCCTAAAACATTCATTTCGCTTTCAATCGCGCCAAATTTATTGTTTAGGAAATTGTAAACTGCGAGATACATTCGGACGATCTTAGTTTCTCTAAATGATTTTCTCTTTCCAATTCTGTTTTGTTTTTTCACACAAGAACTTGTTTTGCTATTAGAATCTTATTATCATATACCTGCCACGTCGGGATGTTGCAGAAGCATGTCCAGTTCTTCTTTCACGACAACCAATCGTAATTTATCGCTACTGTCGATTATGAAAATGATTCCGTGGCAATCTTTATAATAATGCTCCCATAATGGTCTATGGCGATCATGGCCAGACATATCAAATGCGGTGAAACTGATGTTCTTAACTGAAATAACAGTTATGGTTTAATTGGACCGAAATAAAAGCAACAAAGTGCTGATATTACGTGAATTACATACATTATTGTATGTATTAATTCATATATTCAATTTCTATATTTCATATTCATTTTAATAAATAAAAAAAAAAAGATTTTCTTACATTTCACAGATTTCTTTTGCTTCAAGAATAACTTCAATTAAAATCTTGTATTGATCGATTCTCTCAAAAGCTAATCTGATTAACTCCATTTTTTATAAATTTTTAAATTTTAATACATGATTGATTTATAAGTTCAATTTTTTATTTCATTTTACTTTTTATTTGATGGAATTAACTTGGTTTCTATGTGTGAAGGGATCAATTGAGAATAAATAAAAATAATTGATGGAAAACATAAATAAATCCATGAAAATCTGAGAGCGCTAGTTTCAATTACCTATGTTTGAGAAGATTCTTAGAACAAATTTTAAAGACAATTTTGATTAATCGATGATTAATTTAATTGGCAGATTTATTTAATAAAAATTAATTTTTCTCCATGTTAAGAAAATAATACAGGTATTGCTTGTTATTTAGATCATTGATTTAACTTGTAGCAAGCAATACCTGTATTATTTTATTAACATGATGAGAATAATTAATTTTTTAAATCGCTGATTAACTTATTGTTTAGTTTTAATTTGTTAAGTAATATTTACAGTATTTATTGGATAGAATAGATACGGATATAATTCATTTCTTAATTTTTTAATCATCAATTAACCGGAACTTGATTAAAATTGCCTTTAATCACTGATTAGATTAACCGCAGTTGATGAAAGTCAGCTTAAGAAAACAAAAGTGTCAATGCGCCATCTAAAAATACCGCCGAGAAAAGTGGAGGTATCGAGTATCGAGTGTGTGTATCGAGAATATGAAAACAAATGAGAGCCGTTAAGTAATTTTGGCGCGTGTCGTTCGATTTTGTTATTATTGCTAAATTATTTAATTATTGTTGATAAATAATATAATGATTGTGCCGAACAAAAATGTCGCATAATTCCTCAAGCAGCGACGACAGGAATGTCGAGCCGGCAAACGAAGGTGCGTAAATCACTCGTCAACAAAAGATCCTAACCTCACTGAAGCAACCGGTTTTATTTTGATTGCCAAATACCCGGTGATATAAAGTGATTTTGACGATTAATGGTACATGTACCAGGTTGTCACTGGGTTAGTTTACATTAACATTTAATATATGTAAGTATTTATACAGCACATAAATGTCTAAGATACATTCTAAAAACATTCCAAAGATATTTAGATTTATTTCTGGAATATATCTCCATATTTGTACTGTTGAAGTATATGTATATTTGCTGTATTATGAATGTATGAATATTTAGTACATTATATGAAATGTTTGGAGTAAACTTGTCCAACAACAACCTGGTACATATACCAAACGATCGCTAAAAATCGCCTATAGTTCGGCACGTTAAATACCTCCTCCAAACCTCCAAAAAAAACTGTTTTTCTTGGTTTTAGCCGCGTCGGCGACGGAAAAGGAAAGTCTGCTTCGAGATATACAGAAGTTGAAATGCCTTATCAAGCGGTGCGAGTGGAGTCTGCAGACAATGCGCTTTAAGGACGTGGAAGAACGTGTAACCAAGAAACAAAGTTCTACAAACGTTACCAGGCACAGACCGTCGAATGTCGATGTCGATCTGCAAACCGATCTGTACAGATTCGCCGGGATTCGTTGCGTTGAATCTCGGAAGAACAACTTTATATTTAACTTTACGTCAACAAACTCTGAGCAGAAGGCCAACACTTATGCGATACAGATTTTGATCAAGGATGGCAAAGTCAGTCTGGGAAAATGGGTGATGCCAATGTCGATCAATATGAATCAGATATTATCCAAAACGCCTCTCGATGAATTGAAAAATATAACTACCTTTATAAAGAACTGCAAGCATCATGCCGATTGCTACACTGCGCGCCAAGAACAGTTTCTGTCACTAAAGGTATGCTATTGTCTCATGAAAATGTTTGACATACAGTAATAACATAAATTTACTTTTGAGCTATAACACTCACAATCAAATAAATGTTTATTTCTTTAGAAACATACGTCAAATATGAAGCAATGTAATCTACAGTCTGACATAGGATACAAATATATTAACTTGGAATTGTATGGTGTACACGACAGAGAAAATGACAAATATATAAACTTAGTAATATATTTGCTGTATTATTCTGACAAAGCGAGACCTTATAAAATTGAAGTTGGTAGGACAAACAATAGCACGTTAAACGACGACACAAGACAAAAATTAAAGATGTGCTTGAAGGAGTTTAAAATATCAGACTTACAAACTGCATTCGATAAGATTTTAACAGAGGATAATTCTATATTTACATGGATGCGGACAGATGACAGTGAAAGTCCATTGGAATTGAATGTACGGCATTTAAATTAATATAGTTTTTAAATATATAAAAAATATTTAAAAGATTGTGTCTTATGATTAAATCTGTTGTTTTATCTAGAATTTTATTTTTAGGATACTAGCAACTCTGATGAAGAAGACTTTTTAATTCGACTGCAATCTGATCGGAACAAATCACTGAGAAAGCTCAAGAAAAGGCGAGAGTTGCAGAAGAAATGGAACAAAAGGAAAAAGCAAAAAAATATTAGAGGTATTGAATCACCGGAAGATAGTCAAGAAGAAAAAGAAGATGGTCATCCAACAGCGAAAGTGTCACGCACTGAAAGGCCACGACAAATTCCGATAAAGAAGAAAGCAGAAAAACCTAAATCTATCTCAGGAATTGAATCATCGGAAGATAGTCAAGAGGAAGATAGACACCCAAAAGCGAAAGTATCACGCACTGAAAGTCCACAACAAATTCGGATAAGGGAGAAGAAAGCAGAAAAAGCTAAATCTATCTCAAAACAAAACAAAATTAATAAAAATCTATTGGAAGAAACAACGCCAAGACATAAACCTAAAAATAAATTGAAGCAAACAAAATTAAATTTCCAAACTCATGAGACTACGAATTCTAATACAAACGAAGTAACTTACAAATCAAAACTTAGTAATAGCAACCAGTTGGCTGCCAAAATGATCACCAGCACTCCACTACGTTGCAGTGTCAATGTTACAAGAATTAAACCTTTGTCACCTACTTTGGAGATTAATAATATTACATCTATTGAAACGACTAGGAAAACGGCAAACAAATTAGATGACTCCAAAAATAGTGATCAGCTAAACAATGAGAAGACCCAGAAAAGAAATGATCGATTATTACAAAGTAGCTCAAAGACCACTGGATCATCATCAGTTTCGAAGACAAATAAACGCTTAACAAGAAGTATGACAAAAAGTTAGGAAGTAAAAGTGCAGATATATAAAAATGTAAGATGTTTTTTTTTAATTGCACATACTTTCTTTGTCTTAAAAATGTGCATTTCATATTTATTTTTATATATATTAAAGAATGTAAGATATTTTTTTTGGAATTGCACATACTTTCTTTACGTTTTAAAAATGTGCAATTCATAGTTTAGTTTTTGATATATTACTTTTTTGTTGCATTAGCCCATATATTTTGTACCTTATAAAATAAACAGCATATTATAAAATAAACAGAATGCTATGTGACTGAGATTGTGCCAGGTGCAACAGTGAACGCGTGAAGGTAGCGTTGAAAGCAACGGAATCTCACATCTTAGACACTTTGTCGGTCCTCGCTATTTGACTTACATGCGAACTTTTCGACATTAAACCCGACGGTGGGCACTATGTCTATGCAACGGTCATCCTCGCGTTTGAAATCATTTATGACCGTCGACTTACCACTGTTGTTAAGGCCCACTACTAAAACGTTTACTTCTTTTTTCCTAAGACCTAAGAGATTCGCTAAACGATCGAATAACCCCATTTTCTCTCGGCGTAAGTTTCCCTTTCACATTTATCGGACATCAATAATCAACCTTACCCCCTCGTACTGTTTGCGTTATCACCTGCAGATTAGAGTGGGGTAAAACTACCCCCTCTAATTTTCATCTGCACTCTCTCTGTCTGCACCAATTGCAAGTTCATGTTAAAATTTACGTTTGTGAATCACTGACATGCCTCGATCAAGAGACAATATTTTTTTAGACCAATTCCATTTTTTTTGGCATTATAATTTTTTTATTTAAAATAAAAATATAAATTAAATAGACATATATTCAGATTTTCAAAAGACAGAAAAGAGAGATAAGAAAAATTGTAACTAAATGGAAAGGGATTTTTTCTTTCTGAGAACATGGCTGCTGATCTGGGGGATTGCATCCAACATGTCTGAAGCCACATGTTCGTTTTATTGACTTTTTGGCTGTATCGAGTCCTATTGATGGATTAGAAGCCACTAAACTGAAGAAGAAGATTTTATTGACTTTCGTACGTACGATCAGTTTGGGCACGACAGATCAAAATGGTAAGCTTCAAAAATTCGTTTTTCAAGAACGCCAATAGGTTAAGTTACTTCATCTATAGAACAACAATGTTATTACAGCCGAAGGGAAAAACGAAGAAGTTTATCGACAAGAAGAATTCTGTCACATTCCACTTGGTTCATCGCTCGCAGAAAGATCCGTTAGTGGCGGATGAAACGGCGCCGCAAAGAGTCCTCGTGCCAGCTGCCGATGCGCAAGCCGCGAAAACAGAAAAGAAGTCGATAGACAACAAGAAACGCAAGGAGGAGCAGCAGAAGTATGGAATCTACTTTGATGACGACTACGATTATTTACAGCATCTTAAAGATGTCAACACGTTGTCGGTGGAATGGGAACGGGTCGAGAACCCCAACAATTCCAAGTGTGACACGAGTACTCCAAAAATTAACTTGCCGTCCTCCGTGTTCGCGTCGACGGTCGAGGAGAAAATCGGTATGCTCAATAAAGCTGCCCCAGTCACCGGACCACGATTGGATTACGATCCGGATGTAGTTGCTGCAATGGACGATGATTTTAATTTTGATGATCCTGAAAATGAATTAGAGGATAATTTCATAGAATTGGCCAATGCTGGAAGTGATAGCGAGGATTCCGATAGAGAATATGGTGAGTTTTTTTTTTAAGCATACAATATCACGTTGATCTTTATGTAATTTTGCATCTTTAGAATACGAATTGAACGAACCAGGGAATGAAGATAGCGAATCGGATGTCTCGTCTGATGGTCACATGGATTTATCTAACGAAGAGGCAGATGAAGTGTGCAGCTTAAATGGACCTCAATAT
>VBVQ01000141.1:70481-86409 GCA_011636635.1 Tetramorium simillimum | reverse complement strand
GGGGGGAGAGAGAGAGAGGAGACAAAGCGTGGAATGCGCGACGAGGGTGATCGAATCGACGACGATTGTTGGCCGAGGAGGAGGGAAGTTACGGTAGAAATGCATTTCGCGTGGGGTGCTAATAATTATCGTGACGGTGCCGTTGCGATTAAAATGCATTACATAGATCATCAGAGGGACACATCCGTCGAATAAAATTACGTTCAATCAATAACACTAATTAATTCATGCAACTAGTTTAGAGCTTGTAATTTAATATTATTTTCCGTTACACGAAGCTTAATTGCAAACTGAAACACGATCATGTGTATCTTCGCGTATCTTCGGTGTTACCGAAACCCAATAGCAGCAATATCTTCGCCAATTGCGCTCTCACGCGGTATCTGAAATTAATATAAAATCATCGTCGAGTTATTAGGGAAAGTCTGCCGATTCATCGCGGATCGTTGCATATTCATTGCCTCGGGAGCTAATAACTTTACCTTTATCATTATACTAGAATGTAACGCGCACCCTCGAGTCGCAGTCGGCGGTCACATTCATTTTCCGGCTGAAACTTTATAGCCTCAATAAACGCATGATATGCCACTTTGGCCGTTACAAGGCGAATTTATTGTGATGATTTCTTCGTGCGTCGCTAAAATTTATCTAGGCTCGGTGTACCTCCAACAGGGATTAACGCGAGGCCAGCATAGATCGATTGTCAAGCGCTGCACAACTTGCGATATGAAACGATTGCACGCTATTCGCTACAGTCGCTTCGGAATGACGGTGAAATAAATTAAATGAAACATATTTTTTAATTTGTACATACAACAATCTGAAATAACGAAATATATTTCTCCTGCATCTTGCATACCTTTGAACAATCGTGATTAAAATCGATATTCCCAATAATGTTAACAGAATTTTTAAAGTCTGTGAAATTGGCACTCCGAAAGGCAAGTTTTTACCTTTCGATTATTCGAAGATAATCCGTTCTAAAAATTTTCGCTCGATATAAAGTCACACAAAAAAAGAAAACGAAATTTACAACGTGAAAGCAAACTGGCTATCTCCCATTTTTGCATCGTGTTGCATTTTCGCATCAATGCATAACGAACGGGTCTTCCTCATCGCTCACTGTCGTTCAATTTACCGAAATCAGGGTTCGATGTATAAACATGAAAATAAAAAAAAAAAGACAGAGAAAAAGGGAACACACTCCAGTTACGGCTGCGAAGTTTTCGGGCTCGGGCCGCGGGTTCATTTCGCGCTTTTATATGCGCGCGTTGTCGCAGCCGTCAGCGTGACGCGCGATATATCATAATTTTGTAACTGCTCTCCTCGAATGCGCATGGGGTGGGGGCATCGAACATGTTTCCCGTATTCATAACCCGACAATAGGCACTTGAACCTGCCTTGTTAGACGGGAGCGGCGAAGCGTGGAAACTGGGTGGAGCCGGCACATAGCACCTATAGCTTTCAGAACCCGTTGCGCGTTATTGATGGTCCTGCGGATGAAAGATCCTTGCGTTTAGAGCTCCTCCTCGACGAGAGCGCGAGATCGTCGATCGACTGCGTCACGATTGCGAATGCTGTCTCCTCAAGGAGGCAGGAAAGCAGCGGTGCCGGGAAGATGAATTCGCAGGATCAAGCCTGTGATTTTGCACGTCTGATCGTAACGTTTAATCATCACGGCCCCTAATGACGCTTAATATATTTTTTTGTTATTATTTGTAGCATCGCGTGATTAATTTGCGTTAATATTTTGGGATTGGAATAATTAATTTAACCTTCAGTCGTTGCGATATTTTTCGTAACATCGAGTCGACGCGTGGGGCCTTGAAAGATCCTCATGTAGAAAGTCAATTCATAGCTTTCACGTCGAGCAACTCAAATATTTTTTATTTGTATTTTTAAAGTTTGTATTTTATTACGAAAAAATGCGTCTTACTAAACATCAGGAATTTTTGAAGACTCCAGTCGCAACGACTGGAAGGTAATATTAAACGTTGTATATAGACAGATGTGATATACTTTTCCTGAAAATATTCAAATTGCGAAATAGTTATTTTAGTTATTTGATATACATAATTAAAATTATAAGGCTAGTAAATTTACATTTAGTATGAACAGGAGAATAGGATATTTAATTGAATAATCAGTAACGGCATGTCTGAATCTCTAGATAATAAATGGATTTTGGGAACAATGTTCAACACATTGTACTGTTATGACATTAGAAGATACAAACTGTTTGCACGGTATTAATGTCTATCACGAATGCTATCGTGAATATACTAATGCTTTCAAGAGAGAATATTCCATTTCTCCGTGGAGTTAGCGAGAAGATCGAATAACTTCGACTCTATTCTGTATAATTCTGGAGCTAATCTAATTCAGCCTGATTGAAACATGGCGCAAGGGTATTTTTTTTTGGTCACATTATTGAATACATACTGATTGAACATTTTTCGTTGATCCGCAAGCTATTTAACGAGGAAATTATACTTCGCTACCACTAGTACATATTTAAAAAATCATAAATCTCTCTTCGATATCTCTCCTTTTGTCAGTGAGGTAGATAGAGAGTATTCGCATAATTCTCTGACATCCCTTCTGAGCACACAAATTGGTATCACGAAGTAAACTCCGGGGAACTAAACTCTCGGTTGAAATTAAGTTCGCTATAGTTACCTGAGGAATCGGTACAAGTAATCAGGTCCCTTCGACCAATCGAAAGATATATCACGAACTAAATATATGAAGTTAGAGTCTCAGGCACTGGTATTCGCTTTCTCGTGCCGAGCAATCTTGTTGCCAACTCCAAGTAATAATTCACCCATTAGCATCCATATCTCTATGTTTATTATTTGTTTTAAGCATATCACAATTGTTTTCTTCACATTCATATATCGATATATTGTGGTTTACATTTTTTTTTTCTCAAATTTATACAAAAGTTCAGAATTGCGAAATTTGTTCGCTCTAAAATGTCACGTTCCGCAAAATGTCGCTCGCAGCGTTTTTTCCATTTATCGATGCGGTCCGCAACGAGACGCGTCCTGACACGCGCAAACGCTCGAAGTCGACCTACGCAATCGGCGAGAAATTGCATGGGGTTAATTCTTAATTAAATTGTGCACGCAAGTTCGTTTCGTCACGGGACACTCCCTCCTCGTATTTTCCGCGCGCACCTGCACACCCCCGACGGCCACCGTGGAATCCGTAGAACGTCGGGGCATCCACGACAAAACAGAACAAATACGCGTTATCCGAAGCACGTTTCTCGAAGCGTAAGCAATATATGTCCGCGACCCTAAAACGCCGCCTCTGAAAAAGACACAACGACGTGCTACATTCGCGGCACGTTGAGGCCGCATCACTGGCGTAGAATCGTCAATTACTGTTGTGTCGACTTCGGCCGTTTGTGAACGGACCGTATTCGCGTATCTCGAGGGACAAACGAAGACCGATTGCGTATTTTTTTTCGTTCCACGATGTACCAGACATTCCGCTACGTTAATTTAGCTGTCGGTGTAATAGAAAGTCTTTATCTTAATCCCGGGGAAACTCTAAAAAAAAATAAACGAACGGTTCTCGCCTGGCATATTAAATAGACAAACGGCAGCGAGAAAGCGAGGAATAATAAATATGATAAATGAAGTACGAAACACGCATAGTTTTGATATAAATCTATTTATAAAACATCCTGACCTCTGAAGTAGCCAATAAAACGAAACAGGTCTGCCAGAAAATTCTGGCACGGAAAACTCTTTTCTACTCGTGGCGCGTGACGTTAACTACTTACATCGATTTTGCAATTTTTGTCAAGTTTGGATGGAAAATAAATGAGGATATATGCGCGACTGGCCGGGCGGCGCGGCATGTGCGGAAGGTCTTGGCTCGAATTTCGTGCTATCGGAATTGCGCGAAACAGTTACGGCAGTTTCAAGGCAGTTTAGAGAACGGCGTGTGCACGTAGAGTTGCAGTTGCGAGATTGGTACGAGGCAACCGAGAGAGACTCGTAACTCCGGTGAGGTCGACTTAACACGCCGACACCACTGCAAATCGGCGGCGGGATGCACGGGGGGGAAATGCAGGGGCGCGCGGGCGCACACACACACTTTCTCTCTCTTTCCCGTTCTCCTTTTCGCTCGCTCGCCCTTTGTACGAGCTGCACGTGTGCTCCCGTCATGGTCCCGGTCGGTCTTCGACGCAACGGCGCGCGTTAATGCGCCTTATATATCGATATCATGTGTACCGATACCAGATACCGCGTAATAAGCACCAGCGAGTAATCGGGGGAGTTGAGGGGAGGGGTCAATCCTCGCTCCGTACGCTTTAATGTGGGCAACATTAGCACGCGATGCACTATGCATGCCTGTTTGCATGATTGAATGTACAATCGTGGATAATGCAACGCCGGCGATGCAATAGTTATCATTCATCCTTCTTCGGAATTGCGTTTGAATCGATGAAATAATTACATTTTGCCCTCGCTTTAATCACTTCTGCATGTCGGATCACAAATTCCCGCTTATTCAGATACAATTCAGACGTAAAAGGTACAAGTCTGAATTTTTCCAGTAACGTTAATTCTCAGAAATTAAATGTTTTCGCGCAAATAGCAGAAACAGCTTACTAGGGAAACAACTTACGAGCTCCCCCAATCGAGCGTTACATGTGTTACGGTTCAATAATCCCTCACAACGACACTTCACGTAGTAGGGCTATTGCTGGAGTGTAGTAAGAAAAAAAGGCGATGTTTACGCGAGAAGCGTGGCTACACGCGTCGGAGGAAAAAAAAGTTAATGATTCCCCGCCGTTCTTCGAGGCTGCTGCTGCTGCTGCTGTCACGCGTCCCAATGAATGCAGAGGCGATGCTCGGAAATGAAATCGTCATCGGTCTCATTTGAAAGTCGGCCGTACGACAAATTCGTATTAATGACCAGGCACGTTTTCGTTTCTACGTTTCTGCATACTCATCGCCCGGCACAATGTTGACGTAACAGTTGCGAACGATTCCAGATAGTTCTCGATGCGGCGGAGTTTCTCGTATTGTCGGCTTCAAATTGGTCGGACATCATATGTCGCCGTGGCCCAGCGACATTTGGACCTCTGTCATGTAGATTCGCCGGTAATCGATAGCATACGGCTGCAAGTCCAATACAGACGCATCCAATCACACGCGCCATTCATCCGTCCGCGATGAGATTATGAAAGAACGCCACCAATCTCTGAAACAATGTCTTGGAGAAAATTATATTTATCAAATTGCGTGCCGAAATACGTAGAGAATCGAGGAAGTTGGCCGCCGCGCGAGGATCCTTTGGAAAAGTTCGCCATTCGAAACGTACGTTTTCTTTTGTTATCTCTGAGACCAATGCCACCGCGTTTTCTCATTAAAGTTAAAGTTAGACTTTCAGTTGCGCGCTGTACTTAATGGCGTTAGAATATAACAATGCAACAATGAGGTATTCACGATATTTCAATGCTATTAAGTAATTAACATTACCTTTTAGTACGCGGCATCGTCGGGAAACGCGACATTACTGGCGCGAATTAAATCGGATTAGAGAAACGCAGAAACGAATAAACAAAAGGTAGAAACGATTCCCCGCCGTTAATGCCCGCTCGCGAAAACTCTCGGCGCCACCACGTCCGTTTCCCCGATGGGAATTCACTCGGCGGCATACGTGATTTTATTTTACACGATGCTCGTAACTACGAGGACGGAGGCCGTAAAGCGTGAAACAAAATTCCGCAAAAACGCAACGGGGAAACAGGGTTAACGCACGCCGTGGGATCGGTTAAAAGAAGAACTATCCTTGAGTGTCCGTCTATCATTCCCTGCGGGATGATGTCATGTACTAAAACCACCCTCACATATCACGTACATCGCCGGCTACACGACACACCTACACGTACGTACGCGTACACGCTCATTCGGCATTATACGTGATCAGTCGGACATCCACGAAGTACGCACGCGTGGTGCATTGTGCGTGATCACACACACGTACTCGAACGATCGCGGCGCGGCCACGCGGGGGCACGCGGGGCACGCGTCTTCGGCTTTGGTGCACAATCAAGTGTCCCTCATTATTGTCGGCGGTTATTTGCCTGGTGGAGTAGTCAATGAGAAGTGATTTAGTAAACAAGTAGCATATTGCCGATGGCAGCCCGCTGAGCCATGTGATTTAATGTTTCGTGGAATACGCGCACAGCGTAGGTAGCTCGGGGAATCGATTTTTCTGTCCCGGGGATCTTTCTCCCCTTTCGTCGGTGGGAAAACCGGCTTGCCGTCAGCACTCTGCTGATTTAAGTATCCATCGTGTCGAAACGGTCGACGGTTCATTAAGCGTCGTGTATAATATAGATAGGTGCTTCGAACTAATCGGTTTGTTTGGACCTCATACGCAAATAATAAGATTAACGCAACTCGAATGAATGAAATTATTTTTACTTTTATTTTATATACGCTTGTAAAATATTTTAGCATAATACCAAAAGAGATTACTAAATTAATAATTGAAAGATATAAAATTATTTTCATTTGTATTTAAGTATATTTAAAATTTATGTTTGAAAATTTATAATTTATATTTATCATAATATTATTTATATAAAATTTCATAAAATTTTTTAATTGATAAAAGAAAGGAAGTATTTTTATTTCGCTTGAATATAATTAGACGAAAAAGAGAATAATTTGCGGGAGCAAATTGAACCATGCAGGGATTAAAATAAATTGTTTTCGTACAGATCTCCCAAAAATAAAAAGAGATTATTATTAGCCGGAACGATCTTTAATTAAATCACTTGATCATGACTCGCTCTCGTTACATGGTTTTAATTAAACGTATATACTTACGATATGGCACCAATTATGTCTTGCGGCTCATAACCGGCGCATTGTTCTCGTTTAATTAAACACGGCTTAGCCGCCGTGTTTTCATAAATTCTCTCGCATGCGCGATTTAACGTGCCCAAAAACCGACGGCTTATTTAATAATTCACGTACGAACATTCGAACATTCAAATTTTATCAAAAGAGTGATTCGTCATGAATACTTAGCATTCGACAACGATAAATTACTCAGTCGTAACTTTCATGAAGTAAAACTCATTGCGGAAATGTGCGAGCGGATCAATAACTCATCCAAGTGCAATTTGTCTCTTCGCGAATGTAGCCGATTATTAATTATTCTATTAATTTATCCAGTATAAATATTTCTGTTGAGTTTTCTCCTTTTCACGTTCATTCCTCCATAAAAACGTTAAACACAATATCCTATGTGTCTTTCATGCACGTTCAATTGTTTTACAAGCCAATTGTAAACTCGAACTTCATGCATTTGACTACCGATCAATTTCTGCAGCTTATCGGCAAAACTGAAGGGGGTAATGCAACGGGGCGGGTAACAACCTTGCTTAACTACCAGCGTGATTCCAAACTATTTCAACCTTGCCACTCCCAACCACTCTACATTATCGCCCGAACACGTTAAACCAGCCCGGCGAAGCATCGCGAGCGCGCCGAACAAAAACCTAGCAGCCGCGATCGCGTGTCTGGAAACTTAATAGATCGTCGTAGAGCCGACTTTCTCGAAATGCCGGAGGAAAAGAAGAAGAGGGAAAGATAGAAAGGCAGATCATTCGTTGGCTGTTATAAAAGGGAGAGACGCGTGTATATGTGTGAATTTCCAGTAACATGGCTAGACCGGCAATTTTCCAGGACGTTAACTTCATACGACGTACGTATATCTTCGTAGAGGTCGCAGGAAGTCGAGTCAGTTTAACGCCTGTGTCATATCGACAGGCCCGAGACGCCCTCGCGTTTCCCCCTGGACATCGGAGGGTATTTTTGGAGGAAAGGAAAATAGCACCATTACACCTTTCTCGTTGTTAGCACGCTTCGCAGACATATGTTAGTCCCTTTGTGCCTGTTCGTCCTCACGAGACTCGCCTCATCCTCTCGCAATGCTTTTTTTCCCATCTATTCTCTGGGCCGGCTCTTTATCTCTTGTTCGGACGCTACCGACGCCCCTTGCGAAGGGGAGTTCTGGCGCGTGGTCAATTTTATTAATGACCCATACCCCGTGTCGTGGCCGACTTAGGCTTGAAAGATCGCGCTGCACCTCCGCCGTTATATAAAAGGATATAAACGTTATGCGATTGAAGGAGATACTTAAACGTTAGGCAGGACATAAAAATAACTTAAGGATCTTTGTTGCGCACGGGTATCATATACTTCAAAGTCAGATTTATGATATACATTTATTTTATTGGAAATGTTTTCACTTAAAAATTGCAGGTAATACGAAAAGTCATTATTGAAATATAACGTAAAATTATAGGATATAAAATAAAGTACACAATATTTAAAGAAAAACAAGACAAATGTAAAAAGTAAACAGCAGAATGCAACGCTAAGAAAAATCAACAGCAGTTGAAAAAAGATAAAAAATGACGGAGATGAAATACACGATAAATTTTTCTTTTGTTCCTTTTTTTTTTAAAAAACACGTGCGGGAACATTATCGCGCGTATCCGACGTGTCAACGGTATTTGTGGCAATTTTCGAATCCACTACGACGAGGAATACCATCGCTGCACTCAGCCATGCACGTCGAGTCAGCGATAAAAAATGCAGCGGTAAAACCGCTCTATAAATCCGCGCGGCTGACAAGTTCGCCAATAAACCACGCTTAACCTAGCGCCAACGTACGCCGGAGAAAAAGGCTCGCTAATTAGATTCGTAATAGAGCACATCCCATAATTTATTTCGCTCGCCATCTCGACGGGAGAAAAAGCAAGAGATAGGAGAGAGTTAAAAAGAGAAACAGAGTCAATGAAAAAGATTTCCTTTTTTCTGTGACAGACCTCTGTTTTCCTTTTTATTTCGCATTTTTTTTTTCTCGCCGATTGATCCGATCATTATTCACAATTTCCTGTCTTTGCAATTCCGACGCGCGCGAGCAAACAACGATTTGTCCCGACACTGTCGTGCTCGTCTTTCGCCGACATGTGTACACGGTGGAATGCGAGTGCGCGGACGTGTCCTCGTATGCATATGCATGCACCGGCGAAGAGCGGAAATGCAAGCGCGGGCGGTGATGACTTTTCGCCCCGAGAATTCAAACCGCGTGATCTCGCGTAGGCGTCAATTGAGTGTCTTCCTTTATTTATTTTTTTTTTCGTTTATTCTGCTTTGTGGCTTTCACTCGTTCGATCGTTGTGTCTTCGTGTCGATGCTGCGAATGCTCTCGTCGACACGTGTTAGCTTTCACTTGCAGTAAGTGTTATTTGATCTACGACCTTTTTTTTGAGCGCGTAAAGTATTATGTATTTTTTTATTTAAAAAAGTACATGTACACAATATTTCTGTGTCCTGCGTGAAACTGAAACGAAAAATTGGATTTCTACGATCCTTTGACTTTCGAGTATAGAAATTCTAAATTCACCTTAAACTACTCCCTTTGACAGATGTTACATATCCTTAAGTCCCTCTTTGATCTGCGCCACTATTAGTGGCGCAGATAGGAGATAATTGACCAGTTTGCTTTACTAAACCTCTACGAGAGATCTTGATGAGGAAGTGGTCGAAGGGACAGCTGACATCGTCAGCTCGATATCGTGTCTCTGCATATATTGATCTGCCCACTCCACGTTCGATATGTGGGTCGAGATTACTCCTGAACAATGTATTCGGACTTGTGAGTATAATTCCAATTTATCTCAATGATATTTCGCAGAAGTATGATCTCGAGTGATAGAAATATTTGTCCGTTAAGAGTATCGTATCAAAAGTAAGCTCGATTCCAGGAAACTTCCTTACATATAAAAGAATTTCTTGGGATAAAGTCATTTTTTTTTTATATTTAATATATGTATATTATTTAAATAAATTTATCCCGAAAGAGGATATAAAGATATCCATAAAGGCAAAAAATCTCATTTGAATTTGTGTGGCTCGAAACTGCAGTGCGTATTATTCGTAGCAATTCTATTTATTTGCATATGAAAATCAGTAAAGTAAAATAAACGCGATCAGCTCGTCAATAATTTCACAAAATATTTCGGCTTGTCTGAAGCAGCGCATTGTTCTCGTTTAATTAAATCACTTTATTAAATTGCTTTATTAATGCAGTAACACGAAAGAGCAATATAATTTTTGGGGGGAAATTACAATGTGAAGCTGCGCTATATCGGTTGAGTGGAAATTTCAATTATCTATGCAATGGTAAATTCAGCGAAATTAAAATAAACAGAAACGACCTGTTGTCAGCGTGGCACGGCAAATTTCGCAATTGACACGTACGCATTTTATTTAGTGTAGTTCCTCTGCGATCTTGCTTTCATTAAAGATGCATCTCATATCGAGAGAGAGAGAGAGCCAATGAAAAGCATTTCCTTTTGAGGGATTGGCCGAGAATAAGAGGGATGTCAATAGGTAGATATCAATAACGTTCGCGGAATTCTATAAATTTTCAATATAACGTACAAGTGCGTATTTTACGTACGCATATGAGATCCACACATACACACACACACACACACGAGGCCTACACACTTACCGTTACGCGGCGCGTATTGAATTGCAAGTGAGTAAGTTACGCGAATATGATATCTGTGACAATTTCGAAGATTTTCACGCTGATTGTGGAAGGCCCATATTGCCGAATGTCGGAGCCACTTTGTGTTTCCGGGTTTCATCCAGGGGACAAAATTCATTGAATAAATAATCTTGTCTAACCCGTTCTGGCGGCACGTCATTTTTCTCGGAAATATTCTCGAAAGATTCAGCTCCCGAAATATCCCTCGAGATATATTTCACGTTTCCTCGTGAACATGACTAAGCGAGAAACGAATAGATAGTATCCCCTGTGAGATTTAAACTTGAATTTCGTTTAGAGATAAAAAAAATCGAGTATCGCCATTTTTTCGCAGTTTGAAGCTTAATAATGTTACAATCTCTCCGCTGATACGTAAACAGAGCGATACGGGCTCATGCTAGTGTTAATACTAGCGGTACCTATTTCGGATCATCCGGATCGCCGCCGCAAATTCGCGCGATGGAGCTTTTATTCCGCGAAACCCCACGTAAATTTCCGGATCCGTAGGCGGGTGGACCGCCTCTCACTCGCCGCGGCGGTTTAAAGTGATGTTTACGGATGCGAATGAGCGTCCGAATTTCAGCGCTAATCGCGTTATTAGATCGCGTCCGTTTGATTCGACCGCGACCGATGTCATTCACAGCGGCGGCCGGAAACTGTGTTTTGCCGTGACAGACGGATATTCGATGTAGAAAAGTCGAGGGTCCGTCACTCCGGCGCTTGCTGTAATTAGGTTAAACTGCAGCGGACATTTACACGCGCACGTGTACCCGATCGTGGTCGAGGAAAAATCAAATGAGGATCAACCGTGACAAGTACTGCCGTATTGTTACCGCGCGATATTTGTCGGCGCGTATATATGGTCGCGAATTTGTACGCTATTTGTGCAACATGCCGTCCGATGCCGCAAAGTAATCAATGATTGATAGAATTATAACGGGCCGTTTGCAAAGGATACGTAACGATATTGCGATGCGCGCGTTTGTTAATGGCAAATAACAAGGTTATCGGAAGCCTCTGAATTACCTATAGTTTCGAGATACCTGATACGCATATACCTCGGTCCCAAAGGACGATGCATCCCTTTATGTACAAATATGTATCCGCAAATTCTATTAGAATGCATCATAAATACGCGTCCTGAAATATGCACTGCGCGTTTTGTCTCATTATTAAATGCAGCGCGCGAAAAGGAATTGACGTTCTCTCAATTGCAAAGTACTTGTTGCTACGCACCGTTCGCTATTTTTGCTGTTAAAGTCAAGTGGAAACTGCTCGCGAACGAAGAGTTCGTGCGAGTCGCTCCGTTGCAAATGTGAAAAAATGACATTTCACATTTGCTCCGTTTTACATTTCTGTCACTCCAACTTCGTTTCTTCGTCGATCTTTCGGTCTGAGAGTTATTTATCCTCACAGTCAATCTAAATTTCAACTTTACCTCGTCAGAGTTTATGCCGAGTTAAGACTCACTGTTTCGAGGGTATCGAACGCGCGTGTCTGCAATCTGACGGGAATCGCCACGAAAGTTTCGCCCACATCATAACAAATTGTCGTTGCGCATGAATCGCGCGAAATGAACTTTTTCCAGACGCGCGTCAAAGTTGGCCGGTGCATTTTTGCCTCTCCATTTGCCACTCTCCACTCGCGTGTCCATCATTTTCTTTTTTTTTCCACGTGTACTCCAGACCGAAACAAAGGACCGCGGAATACCCTTGCGCCGGAATTGAAAAACTAACCGGGGACAAAAGGAGGACGAGAACATGTAATGCATTCTGCAACTTGGCACTGTCTACCCGCGCAAAATTGGCATAAAGTTTCTCGCGAACTAAGAAACTACTTTTATATGGAAACAAGTCCCGAACATTTTTGATTTAGCATTAAAATTCGAGTACCAGAGTTTCACTCTTCTCGAAGATTTAAAGACTGTGTAAATCTGAATAATTGCAAATTATATATTCTTTCTACAACGTCTTACAATTCACCGTTAAATAATTTTATAATCTGCTTGTCATAAAATTCTTGCGGAGAGAAAATTGATCTCCTAAATACTTCTCAAATGTCGAATGATTCTTATCACTCATCGTAAAATCACATCGTAAGTATCTTCGCAATCTGGATTTACCACATAGATCGTAGTCAGACATCTTCATTCATAGACATTTGGATTTAGATGAAGAAAAGTGCCGCCCAAGTTGCTTGGTTTAGCAAAGAAACACATACGTCGATGTCCACGATCCCATCGAAGGGTACGTCTCGGAAATGACTCCCACGCTCGAGAAATTGCAGTTCACTTCCATCGAGATGAGATATCAAAAGTCTCCTCCGGCCTGGCAATCATCTCCGCCCTCCATACTTCTCCTTTGCGTTTCTCTCTCTCTCTCTCTCTCTTTCTCCTTATCATGTCCCAGAAGAAAGAGAACTAATGTCCAATGATAGCTATCCTGGACGGCAAGAGAACGGAATCAATAAAGCCAGGGCAAGTTTCGCAGTGGCCGTTATCTTCTCGTTCTTCCCCTCACTTTTTTCGGCTTCTCGTTTATTCGACAACAATCTTCATGAGAGAAGTTGATTTGAAAATTTAAACATAAATAGAAACTTACTTTTTAATATTCAATTCTGTTTGTAATCGTAACTTTGATATTTATTATCGATAATTATCTATATATAGTTATCGATGATACTTTTTTCTTTGTAATAGATGGCAACTATATCGTATAATTATGTACGATAAATTATTTTTTATATTAGATTTCGTAATTTAGAGAACTACCTGTGAATGTTTGTAGGAGCTTTTGCTAGAAAAGGGGCTTCTGAAAAAATTAATTAGAGTTGATCACTTCTAAAACCGTAATCTGAACTCCGAGTCGTACATGGAATCGAATAAAACATGAATGTAGCATACAACGTGAGGTCGTCGTCACCGCAAGCAGGATGCTGCGGACTGATGACCGTAAGCTAAAAACAGCATCGCGGATCGATGTTACTGTCTGGTTCGCGTAAATTCAAGTAGCTCGCTGATCTCAGTATACGTTTTTGTCGTCTATCGTCTATGCTGTCTACATTTCTCAATAGCCCACGGACTCTGAATTAATTATCGTCGGCGTGGAGACGATTTTATTCGCCTCCATGGTAATTAAAAAAATCTCTCTCTCTCTCTTTTTCGATCGTTCTTTAATTGGTTTTTCCTGTTATACATATATCTGACTAATTTTTCAATTTTGCATAAAATACCGACATGCATTACACATGCATCGTAAATGGAAAGCTGTAAAAAAAATCAAGTACAGTAATGCGCAATACGCATTATCAACCCCATTTGTGCGTAATACGCTTTCCCGAACATTTTCCGTCCCCGTTATCTCAGATGACCGAATTTCCACTCTGTTTACGTATCTGGCGTTTACTCTACGCCAGAAACGAGCCAACATGGCGACTTTAATGCACTAATGCGATTCAACGGTGAGTTGGCCACTGTGTCGTCATGGCCGGACGATGGCGAGCGGGATCCCAATTTCGTCACGCTTAAAACGCAACAATGGAGGGGAAATGTTGTGGTCTTAAGCCAAACCCTGTGCGGAGGCCTGCCCGGCAGTGGATCCGGTTTTCCGGGTCGTCCCGGCCGCCGGATACACGAGGTGCTCTTTACGGTAGGCGTGGTGCTGCGAGCAAATCGTCTTTCGATGTATGCCTGAATGATTTCGAATGGGAGAGACCAGACGAAGGAAAGAAAACAAGGGGTTGCGGCGTGTAAAAAGTGTACGAGTTATGATCTGTTCGAGTTATGGCTTGAAATACTTGTTCCGTTTTTCAACATGGTCCCCGGGTCGCGGTGCGTTAATTTATTATCTGTCAGAGGCAATCTTTAGCATCAAATAAGTAAATATTCAATATTAATCATTTACTAATTTTTTAATAAGCCTGTATTGATTCGACTATATTTTCGATTAATTATTTTTACGTTTGTTTTTCATAATGCACGCGCAAGGTACAATAATCATCTCCTATCTTCATATGTATAATATACGCGTACAGCGCAAAGTTCATATTTCAAACGTGCACATTTTTCACGATAAACAATATAAATCTTCAGAACAATGAAGACTTCATTTTTCATTAAACGAGGAATTTTCTTGCGACGTACAGATGCACTCGCTTTCCTCTCTCACTTTCTTTTTGCTCTCTGCTGCTGTTTTAACTCATTTCACTTTTCCCGAGTCATTTTAAACAACGCCTATCCGAAACGGTATAATTAATGCAGGATGCTTTCTCGTTCTCAAGTAGAAACTCGACTCCGTCGCTATGCAATTCCGCATTGTTGCACAGAAGTAAGAACACGGAAAGCATGGGAGGCAAACAGTTTCTTTGGATTTAGACTTGCGCGAATAGTTCAACTTAAAAACACAACTGCGTGCGATAGTGATCTCGATAATGATTAAGAATCTCATCTCTTATCGGAGGAAATTTTCCGCGAGCTTTCTCTTTCGGTGAGGGTTCCTTAAGGAAACTTAAACCGACGTCTTATCTCGACCCGGCTTACTTTTAATCTAGCCGGATCGTCTCACGTTTAATCCAACTCTGCCCCTTCTCTCCCTCCCTTAGCTCTCTCTCTCGCTCTCTCTCTCTCTCTCTCTCTTCCGCTCCCTCTGGCCCTTCCTTTCCTCTTGTCGAGGCAAGAGTTACTCGAGGAAGGAACGTTTGTCGTCGTCTGGCAACCACGAACAATGGCCGATTCGTGAACAGCTCCTCGGCACAATCGGTATCGGGAATCAAGGTATTGTCGGTGCTTCAAGGTTTACCCATCGCCCATAGTGTATCCTTTCACGAAACGATCGATCGGATCCTCCGAAGATATGTACTCGTATGCGAGAGCGAGAGCGATCGCGAGGGATCCATCTGCGCGATCTTCGAGCCGACCCGAACGCTTCCAAATGGAAGTGTCGGTCTACGTGAGGGACGGATCTCTTCTCTCGATGACTTAATTCGTTTTGACATCGCAGTTTAACCCACCCGATACGTTCCCCCGCCGGACGACAAACGGTCTTTTCTTTCTCACTGTTATTTAGTAGCTGAATTAGAGCGCTGTGCACTTCGGACAGATGCCAGATCTCGCGATAACGTCCGACCAACGCAACTGGCTCCGGAATATAAATATGAATATTGACTGTGTGCGCCGGTGCTTGGTTAACGTTGGAAATATTATGTACATAATGTACATAAAATGAACAAATTAGCAAATTGTATGTCCATCGATTAATTTGCAAATATTATTTTATACGTCGAAAAATACACGAATCAAATTTGACGATTTAATTTAGTATTCCCC